>JAKCPB010001892.1:0-74977 GCA_021442155.1 Cymbidium sinense
AAAACTAACAAAATAACTAATAAAACCTAATAACTAATAACTAAAATAATAACTAATCATAATAACCAATAATATTAATAACTAATAACTTATAACTAATAATAATAAAAAAAAATAATAATAAAACTAAATAGATAACTAATAATAACTTAACTAAATCTAAAATAACTAAATAACAAAACTAATAATAAAACTAATAACTAATAATAATAACTAATAATACACTAAAAACTAATAATAATTAACTAATAAATAAAACCTAATAAATGAGAAAACTAACTAAACTAATAACTAATAGAACTAAATAAAGAAACTTAATAACTTATCCTAATAACTAATAAAAACTAATAACTAATAATAACTAACTAATAACTAATAATAATTAAATATTAATAACTAAAAACTAAAATTGAACAAATAACTAATAAAACTAAAAAAACTAATCACTAAACTAATAAACTAATAATAATAACAATAAGTAAACTATATTAACTAATAATAACTAATAACTAATAAATAAAAAATAGTAAAACTAACTAATAATAAAACTAATAAATAATAACTAACTATTAACTAATAATAACTTATAATAATAATAATTAAATATTAATAACTAATAATGAAACTAAAATAACTAAACTAACTAATAAATAAACTAATAAAATTAAATAACTAATAAACCTAAATAACTAATAACTAATTACTAAATAACTAATAAACTAATAAAATAACTAAACTAATAATTAATAAATAATAAAACTAAAAGAGTAAACTAATAAACTAAAACTAATAGCTAATAAAAACCAATAACTAAAAATAATAACTAATAACTAAACTAGTAATAACTAATAAACTAACTAACCAACTAAATTAATAACTTATGACTAATAATAACTAATATAAGTAATAACTAATAAAACTAATAAAAAACTAATAAACTAATAATAATTAATAAAAATAATAACTAACTAATAAACCTAATAAGTAATAATAACTAAACTAATAAACTAATAACTAAATAAATAACTAAACTAATAAACTAAATAACTAAAAATAATAATAACTAATTAACTAATAAATAATAAAATAATAAGTAATAAACTAATAACTAAAACTAATTAACTAATAATAATAATAACTAATAAAAATGAAAAAAACTAACTAATAATAATCTAAATAACTAATAACTAAAGTAATAAAACTAAACTAGTAACTAATAACTAAAACTAATAAACTAATGAATAAACTAAAAAATAAATAACTAAACTAATAACTAACTAAATATTAAAAACTAATAACTAATAATAAACTAAAAACTAACTAATAAAACTAACTAACTAAATAACTAATAATAACTAAACTAATAACTAATAATAAAAATTAAATAAAAAACTAATAATTAACTAATAAAACTAATAATAAATAAACTAAACTAATAATAATAATAAACTAACTAATAAGAAGAAAAGACTAATAAGTAATAATAACTAACTAACTAAACTAATAAAACTAATAACTAATAACTAATAAACTAACTAATTCCTAAAACTAATAATAATAATAATAATAATAATAATAATAATAATAATAATAATAATAAAACTAACTAATAATAACTAACTAACTAACTAACTAACTAATAAGTAATAATAATAAACTAATAAAACTAAATTAAACAAATAATAATAAACTAAAAACTAATACTAATAACTAAATAACTAATAACAAAGAACTAATAAAACTATTAACTAATAATTAACTAAACTAATAACCTAAATAACTAAACTAATAATATCTAATAACTAAAAACTAAATAAAAACTAATATACTAATAATAATGACTAAAAATTAATAACTAAATAACTAATATTAAATTTAATAATAAATAATAACTAATAACTAATAAAGCCAAAAACTAATAACCTAATAATATTAATTACTAACTAATAATAACTAAATAATTAAACTAAATCTAATAAAAAACAAAAAAATAATAAAACTAAAACAAAATAATAATAAACTAACTAACTAATAAAATTAAACTAATAAATTAATTAACTAATAAAACTAAATAAACTAACTAAATAAATAAACTAATTAATAATAACTAATAATTAATAATTAATAATAAATAACAAAACTAGTAAAAACTAACTAACTAATAACTAACTAATAACTAAATAATAAACTAATAATTAAATTAACTAATAACAAATAATAAAAATTAAAATAAATAATAATAATATAAACTAATAAAATAAAAAACAAAATAACATATAAATAATAACTAAAATAACTAATAAACTAATAAAATTAACTAAACTAATAAATAATAAAAACTAACTAAAACTAAAACTAACAAATAAAACTAACTAACTAATAATTAATAACTAATAATAATAACTAAATAAATAACTAAACTAATAACTAACTAATAACTAAATTAATAAAACTAATAACTATTAATAATAAACTAATAATAACTTAAGTAATAATAATGAACTAATAAAACTAATAACTAATTAATAACTAAACCTAAACCTAAACTTAATAATAACTAAGACTAAAAACTATTAACTAATAAATAAATTAATAACTAATAAAACTAAAATAAATAATAATAACTTATATCTAAGAAAAACTAAATAAACTAACTAACTAATAAACTAATAACTAATAACTAATAATAACTAACTAAACCTAATAACTAAATAAATAATAATAAATAACTAACAAATAACTAATAATAATATACTAAATAAAATTAAAACTAATAACTAATAACTAATAACTAACTAAATAACTTAACTGATAAACTAATTAATAATAAGAAAAACTAAACTAACTAACTAACTAATAGAAACAAATAATAAACTAAATAAACTAATAGCTAAACTAATAACTAATAACTAATAATAATAAACTAATAAATTAATAACTAATAATAATAACTAAATATAATAACTAAAACTAATAAAAACTTAATAATAATTAATAATAAACTGATCAAACTAATCAAACAAATTAAACAAATTAACTAAACAACAAAAATAAGCCTAAATCAAACTAATAAATAAAAAAACCAAACTAATAATAATAATGATAATTATAATAATAATAATAATAATAATAATAATAATAATAACAAGAATAAGAATAATTATTATTAATAAAACTAAAATTGACTAACTAATAAATGATTAATAAATAAATTAAACAACTAAACTTATAACTAATAAACTGAACTAATAACTAAACTAAAAATAAAATAATTAATAACAAATAACTAATTAACTAATAAACTAAAAGCTAAAATAATATCTAATAATAACTAATAACTAATAATAATAAGTAAATAATAAAACTAATAAAAAACCTAAATAAAAAACTAAAATAAATAATAATAAACCTAATAAAACTAAATACATGAACTAACTAAAAACTTAATAAACTAATAGCTAAATAAACTAAAAAAACTAACTGATAAATAACTAAATAATAAAAAACTAATAAACCTAATAATCTAATAAACTAATAAAACAAATAATTAAATAACTAATATAACTAATAAACTAAAACTAACTAATAATTAACTAATAAACTAAACTAATAAACCTAATAAACTAATAACTAATAAATAATAATAATAATAATAATAATAATAATAAACTAATGAAAACTAATAAACTAGTAAGTAATAATAAAATAATAATAATACTAATTAATAAAATAAAACTAACTAAATAAACTAACTAAACTAAAAACTAACTAATAGATTAATAACTAAAACTAACTAAAAATATAAAATATAATAATAAAAACTAAATTAAAAAACTAAACTAAACTAATAAACTAAAAACTAACTAATTAATAATAACTTAAATAAATAACTAACTAATAATAACTAATAACTAATAAATAAACTAATAACTAAACTAATAAACTAATTATAAAAAAATAAAGACTAATAATTAATAACTAACTAAACTAAAACTAATACCTAATAACTAACTAATAAACTAAACTAAAAAATTAATAATAATAATTAAAAACTAATAACTAATAGAACTAAATAAAATATATAACTAACTAACTAATAAAAAATAATAAAACTAAATAAATGAATAATTATAAATAATAATAACTAATAAAACTAACTAATAACAAATATAAACTAAAAACTAACTAATAACTAAAACTAACTAAACCTAAATAATAACTAAACTAATAACTAACTAATAAAAACTAATAACTAATAACCAAACTAATAAACTAATAATAAATTAATAACTAATAAACATAATAATAATAAACTATTAAATAAATAAATAATAAAACTAATAAAAACTAAGTAAAAAATAATAACAAATAACTAAAACTAATAACTAAACCTAAACTTAAACATAATAAAAATAAACTAAATAAATAACTAGTAACTAAATTAATGAACTAATTAATAATAATAACTAATAACTAATAATAAAATAATAAATAATAATAATAATAATAATAATAATAATAATAATAATAATAATAATAATAATAATAATAAACTAATAAACTATAAAACTAAAATAACTAATAAAACAAAGCTTAATAATAATAAAAAATAGATAACTAATAATAATAATTAATAAAACCAACTAAACTAATAACTAAACTAAACTAAAAAACTTAATAACTAAAAGCCTACACCTAATAATAACTAATAACTAAACTAATAACTAAATCAAATAACTAAACTAACCAACTAAACTAATAATAACTAAAAACAAATAACTAACTAAATAATTAAAAAAACTAATAAAAACTAATAGCTAATAACTAATAACTAAAATACTAATAAAAAATAAACTAATAAAACTAATAACTAACTAATAACTATGACTAAATAATTAACTAATAAATAATAACTAATAAAAACTAATAACAAATAACTAATAACTAATAATAATTAATAAACTAAACTAATAATTAATAATAAATAATAACTAAACTAAATAACTAAAACTAATAATAACTAATAATAACCAAACTAAAACTAATACACTAATATTAACTAAAAACTAACTAAATAATAATAAACTAACCTATAACTAATAATTAACTAACTAACTAAAAACATAATAACTAAACCTAATAAACTAATAAACTAATAACTAATAATAACTAAACTAATAACTAATAAACTAATATACTAATAACTAACTAATAACTAACTAAAACTAATAATAAAACTAACTAACTAATAATAACTAATAACTAATAACTAATATTAAGTAACAAATAATAATAAAAACTAACTAATAAATAATAAACTAATAAAACTAATAATGAATAACTAATAAACTAAATAAAACTAAAACTAACTAATAATAATTAATAAATTAAAAAAATTAAACTAATAAACCTAACTAATTAATAATAATAATAACTAATAAAAATAACTAATAACAAATAACTAATAAACTAAACTTATAAAACTAATAACTAACTAATAAAAACCTAATAACTAATAACTAACTAATAAACTAACTAATAATAAATAATAAAAACTAGAAAACTAATAATTAAACTAATAAAAATATTACTAAATAACTAAGCTAATATAACAACTAACTAATAAAAAACTAAACAAATAACTAATAAATTAAACTAATAAAACTAAAATAACTCATAACTAAAAGTAATAATAATAACAAACTAATAAAACTATTAACTAATAACTAAAACTAACTAAATAACTAACTAACTACTAAAAAACTAATAATTAAAATAATAATTAACTAAATAACTAACTAAAAATAAACTGATAACTAACAACTAAACTAATAAACTAATAACTAAAAACTAAACTAACTAACTAAAACTAATAATAATAAACTAACTAAATAACTTAATAAAACCAAACTAATAATAAAAAACTACTAAACTAGAAACTAATAAAATAATAAATAAACTAAAAACTAATAAACTAACTAAAACTAAATAAATTAAATTTAATTAACAAATAAATTAATAATAATAATAAAACCTAACTAATAATAACTAAACTAAATAAAAACTAAATACCAAAATAACTAAACTAATTAACTAACTAAAAACTAATAACTAAACTAACTAATAATTAAAAAAAGAATAAAACTAACTAAGTAAAACTAATAAAAATAAAATAAAAGCTAACTAATAATAACTAAACTAATAACTAACTAATAATAAACTAACTGAAATAATAACTAATTAATTATTTAATTACTAATAATAATAAACTAATAAAAACTAATAAACTAGACTAACTAAAATTAAACTAACTAACTAATAACTAATTAACTAAACTAATAACTAATAATTAATAATAATAAAATGAATAATAAAACTAAACTAAAAACTATAACTAATAACTAATAAACTAAAAACTAATAAACTAATAAATTAATAAACTAATAAACTATTAAACTAATAACTAATAACTTACTAATTAAACAAATAGACTAACTAACAAATAAATAATAAACTAATAAACAAAATAACTAAATAATAATAAAATAACTAACTAAAACTAATAACTAAAATAATAAACTAAATAAAACTAAACTAATAACTAATAAAGCTAAAACTAATTACTAATAATAATAAATAACTTAAATTAAATAACTAATGACTAAAAACTAATAAAGTAATAAAGTAATAAAATAACTAAACTAACTAATCTAAATAACTAAACTAATAAAATAATTATAATAACTAATAATAACTAATAACTAACTAACTAATAAAACATTAATCATTGATACTAACTAAATAAAACTAAATTAAAAACTAAAAAAAATAACTAACTAAAATGAATAACTAATAACTAAACTAATAACTAATAATAAAATAACGAACTAACTAATAAAACAAATAAATTAACTAACTAATAATTAATAAAAACTAATAACTAACTAAAAAACTGAACAAATAAAACTAAAAACTAATAATAATAATAATAATAATAACTAATAACTAACTAAAAACAAAGAATAATAAATAATAAATAGTAAAAAATAATAATACAATAAACTAATAAACTAATAACTAAACTAACTAATAAATAACTAATAAAACTATAATAACTAAATAACTAAACTAATATTAAACAAATAACCAATTAATAAATAAATAGCAAAACTAATAACTAATAAAACTAAAAACTAACTAACTAATAAAACTAAACTAATAAACAAACTAATAAAACTAAAAAATCAAACTAAACTAATAAACTAATAAACTAATAAACTAATTACTAATAATAAATAACTAATAACTAAAATGAAAAAGTAAACTAACTAATAACTAAACTAAAACTAAAAAAACTAAATAATAACTAAACTAATAACTAACTAATAATTAAAACTAAAAAAGCTAATAAACTAATAAAAGTTAATAAAATTAATTAATAATAATTAATAATAACCTAATAACTAAACTAAAACCTAAATCTAATAGCTAATAAACTTAATAATAACTAATAACAAACTAAAATTAAATAAAATAAACTAAAATAAACTAATAAACTAAATAACTAATGATTAAATACTAAAAATAAAAACTAAACTAATAACTAATAAAACTAAATAAACTAATAACTAATAAACCTAACTTATAACTAACTAAACTAATAAATTTATAAACTAATAATAAACAAATAAAACTAATAAAATTAATAATAATTAAGAAAACCTAATAAAATAAATAAAACTAATAAATAACTAATAAAACCTAATAACTAATAACTAATAACTAGTAACTAACAACTAAAATAATAACTAATAATAATAACCAATAAAAATAATAACTAATAACTTATAACTAATATTAATAATAATAAAATAATAATAATATAACTAAATAGCTAACTAATAATAACTAATAATAAGTAATACTAAACTAAAAACTAATAATAACTAACTAATAAATAAAACTTAATACACTAAAAAACTAACAAAACTAACTAAAGAAACCTAATAACTTATCCTAATAACTAATAATAACTAATAATAACTAAGTAATAACTAATAATAACTAAAAAGTAAAATTGAATAAATAACTAATAAAACTAATCACTAAACTAAAAAACTAATCTTTAAACTGAAAACTAATAATAATAACTAATAAGTAAACTATATTAACTAATAATAACTAATAACTAATAACTAAAATAATAATAAAGCTAACAAATAAATAATAACTAACTATTAACTAATAATAACCAAAATAATAATAATAATAATAATAATAATAATAAAATAATAAATAACTAATAACTAAACTAAAATAACTAAACTAGCTAATAAATAAACTAATAAAATTAAATATCTAATAAACCTAAATAACTGATAACTAATAACTAATAAACTAATAAAATAACTAAACTAATAACTAATAAATAAAAAAACACATAAAATAAATCTAAAAGATTAATCAAATAAACTAAAACTAATAACTAATAAAACTAATAATTAAAAATAATAACTAATAACTAAACTAATAACAACTAATAAATAAACTAACTAACCAAACTAATAACTAATAATAATAACTAAACTAATAACTAATAATAACTAATAATAATAAATAACTAATAAAACTAAGAAAAAACTAATAAACTAATAGTAATTAATAATAATAAAATAACTAACTAATAAACCTAATAACTAATAATAACTAAACTAATAAACTAATAACTAAATACATAACTAAACTAATAAACTAAATAATTAAAACTAATAACTAACTAACTAATAATAACTAATAATTAATAATAATTAATAGTAACTAATAACTAATAAAAACTAATAATAAACTAAATTAGTAATAACTAAACTAATAAAACTAAACTAGTAACTAATAACTAAAACTAATAAACAAATAATTATGCTAAAAAATATATAACTAAACTAATAACAAACTAAATATTAAAAACTAATAACTAATAATAAACTAAAAAACTAACTAATAAAACTAACTAAATAACAAACTAATAACTAATAAATAACTAATAATAACTAAACTAATAATAATAATAAACTAAATAATAAAAAAGCTTGACTAATAACTAATAATAAGTAACTAACTAAACTAATAAAACTAATAACTAATAACTAATAAACTAACTTACTAATAATAACTAATAATTAAAACTAATAATAATAATAAAACTAACTAATAATAACTAACTAATAACTAAATAATAACAAACTAACTAATAATAAGTAACTAACCTAAACTAATAACTAACTAACTAACTAATAATTAGTAATAATAATAAACTAATAAAACTAAATTAAACTAATAACTAATAATTAATACTAATAACTAAATAAATAATAATAACTAAACTAATAACTAAACTAATAACAAAGAACTAATAAAACTACTAACTAATAATTAACTAAACTAATAACCTAAATAACTAATAACTAATAACTAAATAATTAAAACTAAATAAAAACTAATAAACTAATAATAATGACTAATAACTAAATAACTAATAATAAAACTAATAATAAATATTAATTAATAACTAATAACCTAATAATACAAATAACTAACTAATAAAATACTAAATAATTAAACTAAACCTAATAAAAAACTAAAAAATAACTAACTAATTAATAAAACTAAAACTAAATGATAATAAACTAACTAATTAATAAAACTAAACTAATAAACTAATAAATTAGTAAAACTAAATAAACTAACTAATAATTAATCATTAATAACAAATAATTAAGCTAATTAAAACTAACTAACTAATAACTAACTAATAACTAAATAATAATCTAATAATTGAACTAACTAATAACTAATAATAAAAATTAAAATAAATAATAATAATAATATAAACTAATAAACTAAATAACTAAATAACTAATAAATAATAACTAAAATAACAAATCAACTAATAAAATTAACTAAACTAATAATTAATAAAAACTAACAAAAAATAAAACTAACTAATAAAACTAACTAACTAATAATAATAACTAAATAAATAACTAAACTAATAACTAAATAATAACTAAACTAATAAAACTAATAACTATTAATAATAAACTAATAATAACAAAATGAATAATAATAAACTAATAAAACTAATAACTAACTAACAACTAAACCTAAACCTAAACTTAATAATAACTAAAACTAAAAACTATTAACTAATAACTAAATTAATAACTAATAAAACTAAAATTATTAACTAATAACTAAATTAATAACTAATAAAACTAAAACTAATAATAATAACTTATAACTAATTAAAACTAAATAAACTAACTAACTAATAAACTAATAACTAATAATTAATAATAACTAACTAAACCTAATAAATAAATAAATAATAATAAATAACTAACTAATAACTAATAATAATAAATTAAATAAAATTAAAACTAATAATTAATAAAATTAATACGTAATAACTAATAACTAACAAAAAAAACTTAACTGATAAACTAATTAATAATAGAAAACTAAACTAACTAACTAACTAATAGAAACTAATAATAAACCTAATAAACTAATAACTAAACTAATATTGATTAATTAATAATAATAAACTAAAAAATTAATAACTAATAATAATAACTAAATATAATAACTAAAATTAATAAAAACCTAATAATAATTAATAATAAACTAATAAACTAATAAATAAAAAATAAACAAACTAATAATAATAATAATAATAATAATAATTACTAATAAAACTAAAACCAACTAACTAATAAATAACTAAACTTATAACTCATAAACTAAACTAATTATCTTAAACAAATAATTGAACTAACTAATAACTAAATAATAACTAATAAACTAATAACCTAATAAAAATAATAAAACTAATAATAACTAATAACTAATAAAACCTAATTATATAAACTAATAATAAACTAAAAAACTAATAATTAAATGAAAAGTAAAAACTAATAAAATTAACTAAACTAATAAACTAATAACTAATAATAATAAAAATAAACTAAACTAACTAACTAATAAACTAACTAATAATAACTAATAATAATAAACTAAATAAATAAATTAATAAATTATAAAACTAGCTAATCTAACTAAAAGCCAAACTTAAAAAATTAATAAACTAAAACTAAAAATAATAATAATAACTAAACTAAATAAATAATAAAACTAATAATAATAACTAATAAATAAATAACCTAACTAAAACTAATAACTAATAATAAACTAACTAAAAACTAATTAATAATAATTCAAATTAATAATAATAACTAATTAATAACTAATAAAAACTAAATTAATAAATAACTAATAAAACTAAAAAACTAATAAATAAACTAATAATAAAATAAATAATAACTAATAACTAACTAACTAATAAACTAAAAGCTAAACTAATAACTAATAAAAAGTAATAATAATTAATAATAATAACTAAATAATAAAACTATTACAAAAATTAAATAAAAAACTAATATAATTAATAATAAATTGAAAAAAATTAAATAACTAAACTAACTAATAAACTAATAAATTAATAACTAAATAACTAATAAATAACTTATTAATAAAAAATGAATAAAAGTAATAATCTCATAAACAAATAAAACTAATAACTAAAGAAGTGATAAAACTAATAAACTAAAACTAACTAATAACTAACTAATAAACTAAACTAATAAAAAAATAAACTAACAATAATAATAATAATGAACTAATAAAACCTAAAATACTAATAACTAATAAAAAACTAAAAATAATAATAATAATTAATAAAATAAAACTAACTAAATAAACTAATTAAACTAAAAACTAACCAATAAACTAATAACTAAAACTAACTAAAAACTTAAAAACTAATAATAAAAACTAAATAACTAATAACAAAACTAAACTAATAAACTAAAAACTAACTAACTAATAACAAATAATAATTTAGTTATAATAACTAAACTAAATAACTAACTAATAATAACTAATAAACTAATAACTAAACTAATAAAAAACTAAAAACTAATAATAAATAACTAACTAAAATAAAACTAACTAATAATAACTAAACTAATAACTACTACCTATGTAACAAACTAAACTAAAAAAAATAATACTAATTAAAAATTAATAACTAATTAAACTAAATAAAATAACTAACTAACTAATAATAAAAACTAAATAAACTTATAATTAATAATAATAATAATAACTAAAAAAATGAAAAATTAATTAATAACTAAAACTAACTAAATCTAAATAATAACTAAACTAATAACTATTAACTAATAACTAAATTAATAAACTAATATTAAACTAATAAATAACTAATAATAACTAACTAATAACTAACAAACCTAATAAGAATAGACTAATAAATAAATAAAAACTAATAACTAAAAAATAAACCTAATAATAAAACTAACTAAACAACTAATAAACTAAATAACTAACAACTAATAATAATAACTAATAACTAATTATATAATTAAAAACTAAATTATAATAAAAACTAATAACTAATAACTAAAAATGAAAACTAATAAAATAATAACTAAAAATAAAATTAACTAAACTAGCTAAACTAAATATAAAACTAATAATAACCTAATAATAACTAATAATAACTAATAACTAAATGGATAATTGACTAAATAAACTAATAATTAAAATTAAACTAACTAGTAAACTAATAAACTAAATAAATAATAAAAACTAAATAAAAATTAATAACTAATAACTAATAATAAATAACTAAACTAATCCTAAAAGCTAAACTAACTATCTAATAACTAAAAAAACTAATAAACAAATAACAAATAAAAAATAGCTAAACTAAACTAATAACTAAACCAATAACCTAATAAAACTAACTAAAACTAATAAAACTAACTAAGTAACTAATAACTAAAAACTAAAACTAAAAATAACTAACTGTTAACTAACTAAACTAAAAATAACTAACTATTAACTAACTAAACTAAAAAAACTAAAACTAATAACTAACTAATAACTAAATTAACTGACTAATAACAAATAATTAATAAACTAAAAATAACTAATAATTAACTAAATAAAACTAATAAAACTAATATCTAATAACTAAACTAAACCTAATAACTAAATTAAATAACTAACTACTAATAACTAAACACCTAATAACTAATAACTAAATAAACTAACTAATAATAAACTAAACTAATAAACTAATAAACTAACTAACCAAAAAATTTTAAACTAATAACTAACTAAACTAACCAACTAATAATTAATAATAACTAAACTAATAAATTAATAACTAACTAAATAACTAACTAAAAACTAATAATAATAATAACTAAATAATAATATAACTAAATTAATAAACTAATAATAATTAGTAGAACTAATAAAACTAATAACTAACTAAATAACTTATAATAAAACTAATAAAGCTAAAATTAAACATAAACTAATAAAAAAACCTAATAACTAAAATAAAACTAATAATTAATAAAATCTAAAAACTAATAAACTAATAAAACTAACTAATAAAAAAATTAAATAAAGCTAATAAAAACTAACGAATTAATAAAGTAAAAATTAACTAACTAATAATTGAACACTAATTAACTAATAATAACTAATAACTGATAATAATAAACTAATAAATAACTAAACTAATAATAACTAACCTAATAACTACTAATAATAACTAATTTATTAACTAAAAACTAAAATAATAAACTAATAAATTAATAATATTATTATAATAAAAATTAACTAAATTAATAACTAAACTTAATAACTAACAAACTAAAACTAACTAATAATACATAAACTAATAAAGTAATAATAAAACTAATAAAAACTAAATAAACTAATAACTAATAATTAAACTAAAAAACTAATAATAATAACTAACTAACTAATAACTAATAATAAATAATTAAAATAACTAAATTAATAATAATTAATAATAATAATAACTAACTAATAAAACTAAAAACTAATAACTAATAACTAATAAAAAAACTAATAAAACTAATAACTAAAAAATAAATAAACCTAAACCTAAAACTAATAAACTAATAATAATAATAAAACTAAAAATAATAAACTAACTAATAACTAACTAATAACTAAACTAACTAATAAAAAAACTAACTAATAACTAAGAACCTAAACTAATAAACTAATAATAAATTAATAATAAACTAATTAACTAATAGCCAATAAAACTAACTAAAAACCTAATGTAAAATAAAAACTAATAATAACTAACTAACTAACTAATAACTAATAATAATTAACTAAACTAATTTAACTAATAATAAGTAATTAATAAACTAAACTTATAACTAACTAATAAAATTAATAACTAATAATAACTAATAATAAACTAATAAACTAATAACAAACTAATAATAATAAATAATAAATAAATAAATAACTAACTAAAACAAGCTAAAACTAAAAACTAATAACTAATAACTAACCTAATAAATAATAATAATAAACCTAATAAATTAAAAAATAGTAAACTACTAAACTAAACTAATAACTAAAAATTAATAACTAATAAAAATAACTAATAAAACTAATAACTAAACCAATAAACTAGTAATTAAATAATTAATAATAAAACTAACTAATAACAAACTAATAATAATAACTATAACTAATAACTAATAACTAAAATAATAAATAAAACTAATAATAATAACTAAATAATAAACAAAATAACTAACTAAAAACTAATAAAACTAAACTAATAACTAAACTAACTAAACTAATAACTAATAAACCTTAAAACTAATAATAATAAAATAATAGCTATAATAACTAACTAATAAACTAAAAAAATAAATTAATGATAAAAACTAATAACTAATAAACTAATAACTAAACTAATAATACTAAAAGCTAAACTAATAACTAAACTAATAATAACTAATAACCAAAAAAACTAAAGTAATAAAACTAATAACTAATAAATAAACTAAAACTAGTAAAACTAATAATAATAAAACTAACTAATAATAACTAATAAAACTAATAAAAAACTAATAATAATTATAAACTTATAAAACTAAATAACTAAAATAATAAAAAATCATAAACTAATTAATAACAAAACTAATAATAATAAGTAAAATATCTAAACTAAATAACTAATAATAACTAACTAATAACTAATAAATAAACTAATAAAAGTAACAGCTAAATAACTAAATAATAATTAAAAATAATAACAACTAACTAAAAAATAAAATAAAAACTAAACTAATAGCTAAATAAACTAATAAATTAATAAACTAACTAATATAATAATTAATAACTAAAAACTAATAATAATAATAATAGTAGTAATAATAAATAACTAAACTAATAAAACCTAATAACTAATAATAATAATAACTGACTAATAGCAAATAAACTAATAAATAAATAAAACTAAACTAACAAAACAAATACTAAACTAAACTAATAATAACTAACTATTAATAATAAATTAATAACTAAAAAAACTAACTAAAGTAACTAATTAATAACTAAATAACTAAACTAAAACTATCGAATAACTAAACCAAAACTTAAACATAATAAAAATAAACTAAATAAATAACTAATAACTAAACTAACTAACTAACCAATAATAAACTAAATAACTAATAATAACTAAACTAATAATAATAACAAACTAATAAACTATAAAACTAAAATAACTAACAAAACTAAGCCTAATAATAATAATAATAACTAAAAACTAACTAGTAACTAACCTAATAAACTAAACTTATAATAATAATAAAAATAATAATAACTAAAACTAATATAATAACTAATAACTAAAGCTAACTAATAAAATAAATAACTAACTAATAATAAACTAAACTAACTAATTACTAACTAATAATAATAAAATAATAACTAATAAAGCTAAACTAATAGCTAATAATAATAACTAACTAAACTAATAACTAATACTAACTAATAAACTAATAATAAATAAAATAAAAGTTGAAAACTAATAACTAATAAAACATTTAATATTAATGATAATAACTATAATAACTAAATAATAACTAAATAACTAATAACTAAATAATAATAATTAAAAACTAAAACTAATAGTAACTAATAAAAACTAATAATTAACTAAGAAAACTAATAAATAATAATAAAATTAATAACTTAAATAAAAATAATTAACTAATAAAACTAATAATAACTAACTAATAATAATAATCATAATTACTAAATTAAACTAATAAATAATAAAATAATAATAACTAATAATAAAACTAAATATAACTAATAAATAACTAATAAAACTAAACTAATAACTAATAATAAACTAATAACCAAACTAATAATAACTAATAACTAACTAATACCTAAAATTAATAATACCTAAAAAACTAATAATAACTAACTAAAAACCTAATAATTAATAATAATAACTAAAGTAATAATAATTAAATAACTAAACTAATAACTAATAACTAACTAATTAATAATAAAAAATAACTAAAAATTAATAATGATAACTAAATAAAAATATAAACTAATAATTAATAACAAATAAACTAATAAAATGAACTAATAATAAAACTAATAATAATAATCAAAACCTAATAATAATAACTAAAAACTAATAATAATAAACTAATAAACTAAAAACTAAAACTAAAACCTAAAAAAACTAATAAATAATAAACTTAATAATAATTAATAGAAAACTAACCTAAAAATTAACTAATGATGAACTAATAATAATAATAACTAATAAAAACTAAAAACCTAAACTAATAAACTAACAACTGATAATAAATAACTAATTAACTAAACTTAAAAACTAATAGCTAACTAATAACTAAACTAATAACTAATAACTAACTAATAACTAATAAAAACTAATAAATAAATAATAAGAAAAACCAATAAAACTAACTAATAATAACAAATAATAATAAAAATAAGTAATAATAACCTAATAATAATAAACCTAAAATAATAAAACTAAAAACTAATTAAACTAATAAATAAACTAATAGAACTAATAATGAATAAACTAATAAAAACTAAACCTAATAATAAACTAAACTAAATAAAAAATAACCAATAAAATGAGAACTAATAATAATAGTAATTATTATTATATTAATAATAAACTAATAAATAATACTAACAAAAAACATAATAACTAAATAAAAACTAAAACTAAATAAACTAAATAACTAATAATTAATAATAATAACTAATAAACTTAAAAACTAAAACTAAAATTAACTACTAACAACTAACAATTAATAAAACCTAAATAACTAATAAATTAAAACTAATAATTAATAATAATTAGCTAAAAATCTAATAACTAAATAATAATAATAATAAAACCTAAAAAACTAAGAAATAAACTAAAAGCTATAACTAATAACTAAAACTCACAATTAATAACTAATAACTAATATTAAACTAATAAAACCAATAACTAAACCTAATAACTAATAGATAACTAACTAATAAATAAATAACCAAAAACTAATAAACTAATAAATAACAAATAACTAATATAACCTAACTAATAAACTAACTAAAACTAATAACAAATGAATAACTAATAAAAAATAATAACTAACTAAACTTAATAAATAATAATTACTAAACTAAAATTAATAATAATAACTAAACAAATAATTAGTTAATAATAAATCCTAAAAACTAAAACATAAACTAAATAATAAACCTAATAAACTAAAAACTAATAATAACTAAATAACTAATAATAAAACTTAAATAATAACTAAACTAACTGAATAATAAAATTAACTAATTAATTAAATAAATAATTAATAAAAATTTGATAAAACTAAAAACTTAAAACTAATGAAACTAATTAAAACTAAACTAATAAAACTAATAAAACTAATAAACTAATAACTAAATAATAATAACTAAAACTAAATAAGTCAAACAAAAAAAACTAAACTAAAAAACTAACAAAACTAAACTAATAACTAATAACTATAATAATTAAAACTAATAAACTAATAAACTAACTAATAACTAAATAATAATCTAACTAACTAACTAATAAAAACTAAATTAATAACTAATAACTAACTTAACCTAAAATAACTAACTAATAAAACTAATAATAAAAAACTAAACAAATAACTAAACTAACTAATAATAATAAATAATAACTAATAAAACTAACTAAACTAATAACTAATAACTAAAACTAATAAATAATAAAAACTAATAAAAACTAATAAACTAATAACTAAATTATCTAATAAAAACTAACTAATAATAACTAAACTAATAAACTAAATAACTAATAAACTATGAACTAACAAACTAGTAATAATAAAACTAAACTAATAAAAACTAGCTAAACTAATAAAATAAATAATAATAACTAATGATAAAAATAACTAATAACTAATACTAATAAATAACTAACAAAACTAATTAATAACTAATAATTACTAAAACTAATAATTATTAATAAAACCTAGTAAACTAAAACTAACTAATAAATAAAACTAATAATAGTAATTAAAACTAATAACTAACTAATAATAATAAAACTAACAAAAACTAACTAATAATTAAACCTAACAATAACTAATAAACTAATAACTAAAAAGTAGTAAATAATAATTAAATAAAAACCTAATAACTAAACTAATAATAAAACTAAATAACTAAATAACCTAAAAAAACTAAATTAATAACTAACTAAAACTAACTAAGCTAATATTTAATAATAACTAAAACTAAATAAATAAAATAATTAAAACTAATCAAACTAATAATAACTAATAAATAATTAACTAACTAATTAATAATAAAATAATTAAAACGAACTAATTAAATTAATAGAACTAACTAAAAACTAATAACTAACTAAAACTAATAAAATAGAAACTAAATAATATAATTAATTAAAACTAACTAACTAATAAATAAATAATTAATAAATAAACCTAATAAAACTAATAAACTAATAACTAACTAATAAACTAATAATAATAAAAATAACTAACTAAAAATAATAACTAAAAATAACTAACCAAAAATAATAACTAAAGTAATAATAATAACTAATAAAATAATAAACTAATAACTAATAATAAACTAAATTAAAACTAACTAACTAATAAAATAAACTAATAAATAATAATAATAATAATAATAATAATAATAATAAAATTAACTAAACTAATTTAAAAAATATTAAATAACTAATAACTAACTAATAATAATAAACTAATAACTAATAATAACTAAACTAAACCAATAACAAATAACTAATAAAACTAACTAATAACTAATAACTAATAAAACCTAAATAAATAACTAAAACTAAACCTAAAACTAATAAAACTAATAACTAAATAACTAACTAATAATAACTAAAAACTAAAGTAATAACTAAACTAACTAATAACTAATAAACTAAAACCTTAATAACTAATAAACTAAATAACTAAATAAGAATAACTAAAACAAATAAAACTAATAACTAAAAACTAATAATTAACTAAACTAAAAACTAAACTAATAAAACCAACTAATAACTAAAACTAATAACTAATAAAAATAAAATAACTAACTAATAAAAATAACTAATAAAACTAATAATAATAAAAAACAAATAAACTAAAAACTAAATAACCTAATAAAACTAACTAAACTAAACTAAAAAAATTAATAAATAATAAACTAAAAATAAATAACTAAGTTAATAACTAATAAATAATAAACTAATAACTAAACTTAAATAAAACTAACAAATAAATAACTAATAAACTAATAATTAAACTAATTAAACTAATAATAACTGCCTAAAAACTAAATAAACTAGACTAAACTAATAATAATTAACTAATAACTAATAGATGAATAACTTAATAACTAATTAAAACTAATAATAAAAAATAATAATAACTAATAAATTAATAACTAACTAATAATAAATAATAAACTTATAACTAAAAAAAACTAACTAAACTAAACCTAATAACTAATAAAAACTAATAAAACTAATAATAACTAAAAAAATTAACTAACTAATAACTAAAACTAATAAACTAATAACTAAATAATAAATTAACTAACTAATAAACTAATAATTAAATAACTAACTAATAACTAATAATACCTAATAAACTAAATAATAAAAATAATAAATAATTAAGTAAATAACTAATAAACTAATAACTAACTAAAACTAATAACTAATAACTAATAACTAATAACAAAAACTAATACCTAAAGCTAAATAATAAAAACTAAACAAACTAAACTAATAACTAAAAGTAATATTAATAATAACTAACTAAAACTAATAAAACTTAATGACTAAACTATTAACTAATAACTATCTAATAACTAAACTAATAACTAAACAAATAATAATAATTAATAACTAATAAAAAGTAATAAAATAAATATACTAATAACAAAATAAATAATAAATAAACTAATAATAAATAAACTAACTAATAAATAACTAAAAGAACTAATAAAACTAATATTAAATAACTAAATTAATAACTAAAACTATTAACTAACTAATAAACTAAACTAACTAATAAATAACTAAATAACTAAACTAATAATAACTAAATAATAACTAAATTAATAACTAATAAAATAATAATAAACCAATAGCTTAAAAATAATAATAATAAATAATAAAAATAATAATAACTAAATTAAAAATTTTAAAAACTAAACTAAAACTAATAATAACTAAAACTAACTAATAAATAACTAAACTAATAACTAAATAAAAACTAAATAATAATTGAATAATAATAATAAATAAATAACTAATAAAACTAGCTATAATTAATAACTAATAACTAATAATAAAACTAAATAACTTAATAAATAAATTAATAACTAAGAATAACTTATAAACTAATAACTAATAAACTAAATAATAATAATAACTAAACTAACTACACTAATAAAATAACTAAATAACTAACTAATAAAAAACCCACAGCTAAAATGAATAAAATAATAACTAATAAAAAATAATAATAACTAATAATAAAATAATTAAACTAACTAAACTAATAACTAATAAAATAATAAAAATAAAAAACTAATAAATAATGATAACTAAAATAAATAATAAATATATTATTAAACTAAATAACTAATAAATTAATAAATAATAATAACCAATAACTAAGCTAAACTAATAATTAACTAATAACTAATTAAAATTAATAGTAAAATAAACCTAAAAAACTAAACTAAGCCTAATAAAATAAAAAATAATAATTAAATAATAATATAATAATAATAACTAATAATAAAACTAATAACTAACTAAAATAATAAGAATAATAATTAATAGCTAATAAACTAATAAACTAATAAATAATAACTAATAAACTAACTAACTAACTAATAAATAATAACTAATAACAACTAATAATAATAAACTAAATAACTAATAAAACTAAATAAACTAACTAATTAAAATAACTAATAACTAAACCTAATAACTAACTAAAAAAATAATTAAATAACTAATAATAAATAACCAAATAAAAAACTAATTAAAACTAAGAAACTATTAACTCAATAATAATAAACTAATAAAATAAAACCCAACTAATAGCTAAATAACAAAATAAAATAATAATAACTAAACTAAAAAACTTAAACTAATAACTAATAGTAACTAATAACTAATAATAAATAACTAAACTAAATAATAACTAAACTAATAAACTAATAAACTAAACTAATAAAATAATGAATAAAACTAAATAAAATAATAATATAACCAATAACTAATAACTAAAAAGCTAAAATAACAAAACTAACTAACTAATTATTAATAACTAAATTAATAACTAAACTAATAACTAACTAATAACTAAAAATAAAACTAATAAGCTAATGAACTAAAAAATAACTAATAACTAACTAAACTAACTAAAACTAATATTAAAATTAACTAATAATAAACTAATAACTAATAACTAACTAATAAAGCCTAACCTAAACTAATAACTAATAACTAACTAACAATAAACAATTAGCTAATAACTAATAAAAACTAATTAACTAATAACTAGTTAGTTATTAGTTATTTTTATTATTAATTAAATATTTATAAAATTATTAATTTAGTTATTAGGTTTTATCATTTATTTAGTTTAGGTATAATTATTAGTTATTATTTATTAGTTATTAGTTAAGTTTATTAGGTTTATTATTATTATTATTTATTCATTTAGTTATTACTTTTTAGTTTTAGTTAGTTTTAGTTAATTTTTTTTTATTTATTAGTTATTATTATTAGTTAGTTTTCAGTTTATTAGTTTATTATTAGTTATTAGTTTAGTTAGTTATTAGTTTAGTTTATTAATTAATTATTGGTAGTTATATTAGTTTAGTTTGTTATTATTAGTTATTATTAGCTTTTTATTATTAGTTTTATTTTTTATTATTTTTTTTAGTTAGTTTTATTATTATTATTTTATTATTTTATTATTAATTTGTTATTATTTATTAGTTAGTTCTAGTTTTAGTTTATTATTTTTTTTTAGTTGTAGTTGTAGTTAGTTTATTATTATTATTATTTATTATTAATTATTAGTTTTTTATAGTTTTATTATTATTATTTTATTATTATTATTTTATTAGTTTTAGATTTATTTTTTGTTTATTAGTTTTAGTTTAGTTTTATTAGTTAGTTATTATTATTATTTATTAATAAAGTTAGAATATTATTTTATTATTAGTTATTAGTCAGTTAGTTCTTATTATTAGTTTTTTAGTTTGTTTATTAGTATTAGTTTAATTTTTTTATTATTTTTTTTTAGTTTAGTTATTAATTTAGTTAATTTTATTAGTTTTATTTATTAATTTATTATTAGTTAGTTTGTTAGTTTATTTATTTTATTTTATATTTATTATTATTATTGTTAATTATTATTATTTTGGTTATTTTATTAGTTTATTATTATTAGTTATTATTATTAATTTATATTTATTAGATTTTATTAGTTTATTATTAGTTTTAGTTAGTTATTTATTAGTTAGCTAATTTTATTATTTAGTTTTATTAGTTTTTTTATTAGTTTATTATTTTATTAGTCTTTTAGGTTTTATTAGTTATTAATTTAATTTTAGTTATTATGTTTTAATTTATTATTTTAAGTTTTAGTTTTAATTATATTAGTTTTATTATTAATTATAGTTTTATTAGTTTTATTAGTTTTATATTATTATTTAGTTATTATTTATATTGCTTATTAGTTTATTATTTTAATTATTTTAGTTATTAGTTAGTTAGTTTTAGTTAGTTATTTATTTATTTATTTATTTTTAGTTTTTTAGGTTTTATTATTTATTAGTTATTAGTTTTTTTATTTATTAATTAATTGTATTAGTTAGTTTATTGTTTATTAGTTTATTAGTTTTATTGATTAATTTAGTTAGTTAATCATTAGTTTAGTTTTATTAGTTTTATTTAGTTATTGTTTAAAAAAAATTTTAGTTATTTATTTTTATTGGTTAGTTTATTATTAGTTAGTTTTAGTATTATTAGTTAATAGTTTTAGTTATTATTATTTAGTTATTTAATTAGTTATTTAATTTAGTTATATAGTTTTGTTTAGTTATTATATTATTATTAGCTTTTTTTTAGTTTTATTATAGTTTATTTAGTTATTAGTTTTAGTTTTAGTTTAGTTAGTTAGTTCTTTTTAGTTTTTTTATTAGTTTCAATTAGTTTAGTAGTTATTAGTTTAGTTATTAGTTTTATTAGTTTTTTCCAGTTAGTTATCTTAATTTTTAAGTTTAGTTTAGTTATTTATTATTAGTTATTAATTATTTATTTTAGTCATTAGTTATTAGTTTTTATTTAGTTTTTATTATTTATTATGTTTATTAGTTTTTAGTTAGTTTATTTTTAGTTATTAGTCTAGTTATTAGTTTTATTATTTATTATTGGTTATTATTTTTTATTATTAGTTTTTATTAGTTAGTTATTATAGTTATTATTTATTTTAGTTTTTTTAGTTATTATGATTAGTTATTAGTTATTAGTTATTTTTATTGGTTATTTACTATTATTAGTTTTTTATTATTATTATTAGTTATTTTTAGTTATTTAGTTTTATTAGTTATTATTATTTAATTATTTATTAGTTATTAGTTACATTAGTTAGTTTTATTATTTATTTTATTTTAGTTTTATTAGTTGGTTTTATTATTTGTTTATTCATTAGTTAATTTTTATTAGTATTAGTTTAGTTTAGTTATTAATTTATTAGTTTTTTTTATTCATTACAGTTATTATTTTTATTAGTTAGTTATTATTATTAGTAAGGCTAATTTATTAGTTATTAGTTTTATTTTAGTTATTTAATTATTTAATTTTTTTTATTATTAATTAGTTATTTAGTTATTTATAATTTTTATTATTTAGTTTCTTATTTTAGTTATTAGTTTAGTTAATTATTAATTTTAGTTTATTTGTTTAATTTATTATTTTTAGTTATTAGATTTAGTTATTCATTTTATTAGTTTTATTATATATTACTAATTAGTTAGTTTTATTTTATTATTTTAGTTATTTAGTTTTATTATTATTTATTAGTCAGTTTTATTTTATTTAGCTTAGTTATTAATTTAATTAGTTTATTATTATTATTTTAGTTTATTAGTTATTAGTTTAGTTATTAATTTAGTTTATTAGTTTAATTTTCTAGTATTTAGTTATTAGGTTTAGTTATTAAGTTTTAGTTAATCATTTTATTAGTTTTATTATATTATTATTAATTAGATAGTTTTATTTTATTCATTTAGTTATTTAGTTTTATTTTATTTAGCTTAGTTATTAATTTAATTAGTTTAATAACCTAACTAACTAATAAAATTAAAAACTAATAAAACTAAACTAATAACTAACAAACTAACTAAAACTAATAAACTAATAAAACCTAATAATAATAACTAGACTAAACTAAAAACTAATTAAACTAAACTAATAAATCACTAATAATAAAACTAAAATTGAATAATAATAAACTAAAAAAAACTAATAACTAAATAATAAAAAGAAACTAATAACTAATAATAATAACTAACTAATAACTAAATTATAATTAAACTAAAAAACTAATAAAACTGAAAAATAAAACTAATAACCTAAAACTAATAACCTAATAAACTAATAATAATAACTAACATAAACTAATAAACTAATAAATAATAAACTAATAATAACTAATAATAATAAATAAACCTAATAACTAAACTAATAAATAAATTACTAGTAAAAATTAACTAATAATAATAATTAGTAACTAAACTAAAACTTACTAATAAAATAAATTAATAACTAAAAAATAATAAAATTAAATAATAATAATAATAATAATAATAATAATAATAATAATAATAACTAATAATAACAAAAATAACTAACTAATAATAATAATAATATTAATGATAATAACTAAATAATAAAACTAATAATAATAATAAACTAATAACTAAAACTAATAATAAAACCTAAATAACTAATAATTAATAAACAAATAAAACTAATAACTAATAATTAGTAAAATAAAACTAGTAAATAATAAAATAATATAATAAAACTAATAAAAACTTAACTACTAAACTAATAAATAATATCTAATAATAAATAATAATAAACTAAAAATTAATAATAACTAACTAAACTAACTAACTAACTAATAAAGCTAAAAAACTAACAACTAAAAAACTAAAAACTAATAATAAAAAAACTAAACTAACTAATAACTAATAAAACTAATAAAACTAAAAACTTAAACTAATAACTTGCTAATAATAATAAACTAATAGTAATAATAACTAGTAAACCTAATAACTAATAAAACTAAAAACTAACTAAAAATAACTTGTAACTAATAATAAAACTAATAATTAAAAACTAATAAAATAAACTAAAAACTAATAAACTAAACTAATAACTAAAAAACTAAGTAACTAATATAAACTAGAACTAATTAACTAATAATAAAACTAAAACATAAAAAATATAACCTAATAACTAATAATAACTAATAATAAATAACAAAATAAATAATTAATAAAAAAATTAACTAAACTAACTAAATAAAACTAATAAAACTAAACCTAATATCAAATAAAAATAAACTATCTAAACTAAATAACTAATAATTAAAACTAATAATAATAACTAAAACTAAACTATAAAATAAATTAAACTAATTAAACTAACTAAAACTAAATTAATAAACTAATAAACTAACTAAACTAATAAAATTGATAAAAAAACTAAACTAAACTAATAAAACTAACTAATAAAAATAATAGAACCTAATAACCTAAAAACCTAACTAAACTAACTAAAAAAAATTAAAACCTAATAGCTAAACTAAACTAACTAATTAAACTAAAACCTAATAGCTAATAACTAAACTAATAATAAACTAACTAAGTAACTAACTAATAACTAAATAAAACTAATAAACATAACTAAAAACTAATAACTAACTAATAATAAACTAAACTAATAACTAACTTAAACTAACTAATAATAAACTAATAAAACTAAACCTAACTAATAATAATAAACTAATAAAACTAAAACTAAAAAACTAATAACTAAAATAATAATAATAATAACTAAACTAATAACTAAAAACTAATAAACTAATAACTAACAAAACTAACTAAATAACTAAAAAAATAAAACTAAACTAATAATAAATTAACTAAACTAATAACTAATAATAATTAATAACTAAGCTAATAATTAATAATAATAACTAAACAAAAAAACTAAAAAACTAATAATTAATAATAAATAACTAAACTAAATAAACTAATAAATAACAAAACTAATAACTAATAACTAAAACTTATAACTAAAACTAATACTAATAATCTAATAACTAATAAAAACTAACTAAACTAATAAACTAATAAACTAAATTAATAAAATCATAAATAAAAACTACACTAAAAAACTAATAACTAAAAAATCAATAACTAATAATAAAATAATAACTAATAATAACTAATAACTAAAAAACTAAAATAAAAACACTAACTAATAACTAATAACTAAACTAATAGCTAAACTAATAATTAACTAATAACTAAAAACTAAAAACTAATTGATAATAACTAATAAATTAATAAACTAAAAATTAGCTAAAGTAAATAACTAATAACTAACTAAACTAACTAAAACTAACAAAAAAAATTAACTATAATAATTAATAATAACTAATAACTAATAAATGTATAACTAAAACTGATAATAAATTAATAACTAATAACTAAATAACTAAAAGTATAATAAACTGATAACTAATAACTAACTAATAAAAAATAACCTAAACTAATAATGAATAACTAATTAATAATAAAAACCAAAATTAATAAATAATAATATGTAAATAAAAAACTAAAAAAACTAAACTAATAACTAATAAAACCTAAAACTAAACTAATAATAACTAACTAAACCTAAAACTAATAACTAATAACTAATAAACTAATAATAACTAATAAAATAAAACTAATAAAACTAAACTAACTAATAAACCTAAAACTAACTAACTAAATAATAATAAAACTAAAAAACTAAAATAATAATAATAACTAACTAAAACTAAAACTAATAAACCAAACTAACTAATAACTACCTAAAAACTAATTAACTAATAATAATAACTAACTAACTAAACTAACTCATAACAACCAAGAAACTAATAACTAAAATAACCTAACTAATAACTAATAATAAAAACTAATAATAACTATCTAAACAAAAATAAATTAATAACTAATGAAACTAATAATAACTAAATAATAATTAACCAATAATTAAAAAAACTAATAATAACTAAAAACTAATAAACTAATAACTAACTAAAACTAATAAGTTAATAATAACTAAACTAATAATTAACTAATAACTAATAATAAAATTAATAAACTAATAAACTATTAATAACTAGTAATAATAAAGTAACTAATAAACAAATAACTATTACAATGATAATAATAACTAACTAAACTAATAACTAACTAATAATAACTAAACTAATAACAAGTAATAATAAAACTAATAATAAACTAATAACTAATAACTAACTAAATAATAAATAATTAACTAATAACTAACAAAATGAAAAAACTTATAATAAATAACTAAAAAAGTTAATAATAACTAATAAAACTAAAAAAAACTAAACTAACTCATAACTAATAACTAATAATAATAACTAACTAATATTAATAATTAATAACTAATTTAAACTAATAACTAAAAACTAAATAACTAAACTAAAAAACTAAAAATAATAATAAATTAAAATAATAACTAAATAATAATAACTAATAAAATACTAACTAATAATACATAACTAAATAAAAAATCTAATAAACTAAACTAATAAAAATAACAAAATAAAATAAATTAATAACTAAAACTAATAAAAATGAACTAAATAACTAATAGTTAAACTAACTAATAATAATAAATCTAATAATAACTAATTAATAATAAAAATAATAACTAAACCTAATAATAAAACTAATAAAAAATAACTAATAAAACTAAATAACAAAATATTAAGACCTAATAAACTAATAAAAAAACTAATTAACCAAAACTAAATAACTAAAATAAAAACTAACTAACTAATAAACCTAATAATAATAATTAATAAAACTAAATAAAATAAATTATAACTAATAATAAACTAATAAAACTAAATAATAAAAAACTAAAAATAATAACTATTAAATAATAATAACTAATAAATAAATAACCTAACTAAAGGTAACTCACTAATAATAATAAATAATATTAAAAAAACCTAATAACTAATAATAATAAAACTAAAACTAGTAACTAAACTAATAAATAACCATAAAAACAAAAAAAATAATAACTAAACTAAATAACTAATAAAAACTAACTAAAACTAATAATAATAACTAACTAATAAACTAATAATAACTAATAACTAAATTACTAAACTGAAAATAGATAAATAATAACTAATAATTAAAATAATAATAAAACTAATAATGACCTAAAAATTAACTAACTAATAATAAACCTAATAACTAATAATAAAAAACTAACTAATAACTAATAAACTAATAATAATAATAATATATTAAAAATATAACTAATAATAACTAACTAACTAAAACTAAACTAGTAATAACTAATAATAAAACCTAATAAATAAAATAATAACTAAAACTAAGCCGAACTAAAACTAATAACTAATAATAACCTATAATAACTAACTAACTAATCAACAACAACAACAAGCCTTAATCCCATTAAGTGGGGTCGGCTACATGAATCCTTCGTCTCCATTATGTCCTATTATGTGACAAATTCTCATTTAATTCAAGTATACTAAGGTCATTTTTTATACATCTTAACCAAGTCTTTTGACGTCTACCTCTACCTTTCTTAACATAAGGAAAATCTAATGCATCTAATCTCTTAATTGGGTCATCAGACTCTCTCTATTCTCATCTGCCACAGGAGCTACTCCAACTTTTTCCCGAATAGACTCATTTCGAATTTTATCTCTAAGAGTAAAGCCACTCATCCACTTGAGCATCCTCATCTCAGTAACACTTAACTTAGTCTTATGCTTCTCTTTTATTGGCCAACATTCTGCACCATAAGTCATTGCATGTCTTACCACCATCTTATAAAATTTTCCTTTAAGTTTAAGTGGAACTTTTCTATCACACAATAGGCCAGTGCATTCCTCCACTTCAACCATCCAACTTGAATTGTATTAATAGCTACTCCATCTATTTCACCATCATTTTAAACAATAGAGCCTAAATATCTGAATCGCTCAATCTTATTAATGACTTGTTCACTTAATGTCACAACACTACCACTAGAACTTCTACAACTAAAATTACACTCCATATACTCAGTTTTAGATCTACTTAAATGAAAACCTTTAGACTCTAATGTTAATCTCCATAATTCAAGTTTCTCTTGGACTCCCTCTCTAGTCTTATCAACAAAAAGAATGTCATCAAGAAAAAGCATACACCAAGGTACATCTTCCTATAAATGCCAAGTAAGAACATCCATAACTAAAGCAAAAAAGATAAAGGCTTAAAGCTAATCCATGATGTAATCCAACTAAAATAGGAAAATATTTGGCAATCCTCCTTGTGTTTTTCCACAAGTAACAACTCTAGTATATATATCCTTAATTACTTGAATATAACCAATATTAACTCCTTTCTACTCTAGAACTCTCCAAAGAACATCTCTTGAAACTTTATCATAAGCTTTCTATAAATCAATAAATATCATATGTAGATCCTTCTTACTTTCTCTATACTTCTCCATCAAACCTCTTAACAAATGTATAGCATCCATAGTAGATCTACCTTGCATGAAACCAAACTAATTGTGAGAAACTTTTGTATCACATTGTAACCTATGCTCAATTACTCCCATAATTGTAATGTATGGCACATTAACTTAATTCCTCTATAATTTGCACACTCTTGTGCATCACCTTTATTTTAATATATAAGAACCAAAAAACTCTTTCTCCACTCATCTAGCATCTTTTTAGTCTTTAAAATAACATTAAAAAGATTTGTAAGCCAAGAAATTCCTTGATCTCCTAAACATTTTCACACTTCAATTGGAATATCATGAGGTCCTACTATTTTTCCACATCATTTTCTTTAAAGCTTCCCTAACTTCAGATTTTCTAACACGATAATTAAAATAAAATTCTCTATTTATGTTAAGGGTATTAAGATTGTTTAAATCAATTGAACTTTCATATCCTTCATTTAAAAGTTTATCAAAATACCTCATACACCTATTTTCAATATCATTTTCTAAGAAAAGCACTTTATTATTTTCATCCTTAATACAGATCACTTGAACTAAGCCTTTACTTCTTCTATCTCTTTGGTTAGCTAACTTATACATACATCTTTCACCTTTTTTGGTATCTAATCTATTGTACAACTCACTAAAAGCTAAATTTTTTGCATCATATATTGCTTTCTTAGAATCTCTACAGGCCATTTTATATCTCTCCCAATTCTCCGAGTTTTTGCATCTAAACCAAGTTTTATAACAATACTTCTTATTTCTTATCTTTTCTTGCACACTCTGACTCCACCAACAACTATATTTATTAAAAGAAGTTTTTCTTTTTAATTCTCCAAGCACATTTTTAGAAACTTGCTTAATTTAACTTGCTTCTTTTTCTCACATAATATTAGCTTCCTTATAAACATCCTAAATTCTAAGCTCTTGTAGTTTGCTCTTAAAAATATCTTTATTTATGTTCTTTAAGTGTCCCCATCTAATCCTAGAACAATAATTTGATTTATTTTTCTTCTTACAATCTTTTATCTTAAAATCTAAAATTAACAATCGATGTTGAGTACTTAAACTTTCACTTGGAATGACCTTGCAATCTTTATAATCTAAACGATCTATTTTTCTTATCGAAAATAATCAATCTGTTTTACTAAATCCATTTTTATAAATAATAATATGTTCATCTCTTTTCTTAAATAAAGTACTACAAAATCATAAGCTAAGGAAAAATCTAATATAGTCCTACCTTCTTCATTAGTCACTCCAAATTCATAACCACCATGAATACTTTTAAAATATTCTACCACTCTACCAACATGTCCATTTAAATCTCCTCCAGATAAATACTTTTCTTCAAGAGGTATCTTTTGTATTAATCCCTCTAATTCATTCCAAAATTTTCTTACATCCAAACCTTGAGGAGCATAAACACTTATAATAATAATAATCTTAGTAATAATAATCTTTAAATCTATAATTCTATCTCTGCATCTATTAATATTTATAGCATTATCCTTCCAACTTTTATCTATAATCACACCTACATCATTTCTAGTTTGACTTCTACCTGAATACCAAAGTTTAAAACCTAAACTATCAATCTCCTTGGCCTTCTCCCTGACCCATTCAGTTTCTTGAACACATAAAATATTTATCTTTCTATGAACCATAATATCTACTAATTCCATTAATTTACATGTAAGAGTACCTATATTCCAAGATCCTAACCTAATTCTAGTTTCATGGACTAACTTCTTTACCCGCATTCATCCATAATGTGGGAACCCTTGCTTATTTAACAATGCACGGGACCGATGCGGGCGCGTTTTTGTATTCAAGCTATACGTCATCCTGGGGGACATCTTAGCATTAACACAATGATTTAAGGATTCATTTCATGATTATTTTGATAAGTTTTACGTTGGCTGTCGACTACCTACGCAACCATCCACTTTCCACATCCAGACTTGGGACCGGCAAAGGTAGTGTTAAACTAACTAACTAACTAACTAATAACTAACTAAAATAACTAATAATAATAACTAACTAATAACTAATAATACCTAAATAACTAATAAAAACTAATTAAAACTAAACTAAATAACTAAACTAATAAACTAACTAAAAAATTAAGAAATAACTAAAAATTAACAATAAACTAAAATAACTAATAATAAAACTAAAACTAAACTAAATAACTAAATAATAAATAAACTAATAATCAATAACTAACTAATAAAAATAATAAAAAAAATAATAACCTAATAGTAACTAACTAATAAAACTAAAATAACTAACTAATAACAAAATAATAAAACTAAACTAAACTAATAATAATAACTAAACTAATAACTAAAAAATAATAACTAAAACAAATAAGTAGACTAATAACTAATAACTAATAATAATAATAAACTAATAAAATAAAATAACTAATAATAAACTAATAATAATAACTAACTAATAAATAACTAACTAATAAATAACTAAATATTTAATAAAAACTAATAAACTCACTAAAATAAGTAAACTAAACTAATTATAATAACTAATAAAACTAACTAAAACTAATAAACTAAAACCTAATAAACCAATAATAACTAATAACTAATAAAAAAATAACTAATAACTAAACTAATAACTAAAAAATAAAGCAAATAAACTAACTAAATAAACTAATAAAACTAAGAAAACTAAATTAATAACCAATAATAATAATAATAATAACTAAATAAAAAACTAACTAAAATAATAACTAATAAAACTAATAATAACTAACTAATAAATTAGTAAGACTAATAACTATTAACTAAACTAATAACTAACTAATAATATACCTAATAAACTACTAATAACCCAAATTAATAATAATAAACTAACAAATAACTAATAAACTAAACTAACTAAAAAACTAACTAATATAAAAAAAATAATAAAACTAAAAGACTAATCACTAATAATTAATAACTAATAACTAATAATGAAATAACTAATAAAACTAATAAACTGATAAACTAAATAGTTAAACTAACTAAAAACTAATGATAACTAAACTAATAAACTAATAAAGTAAACAATAATAATTAATAACTAATAACTAACTAAAACTAATAATAGCTAAATAACTAATAACTAAACTAATAATCAAACATAAATAACTAAACTATCTAATAACTAAAAAACTAACTAATAATAACTAACAACTAATAAACTAACTAAATAACTAAACTAATAAACTAATTAAATAAATTAACTAATAATAATAATAAACTAACACTAACTAATAATAACTAATAACTAATAGTAACTAATAAATTAAAACTAACTAAACTAATAACTAATAAACTAACTAAACTAGCTAAAAAATACTAATAAAATAACTAATAACTAATAAACTAATAACTAACTAAAAATAAAAACTGAATAATAACTAACTAAAAATAAAAACTGAATAATAACTAACTAAAAAATAACCTAAAACTAACTAACTAATAACTAATAAACTAAATAACTAACTAACTAATAACTAAAACTAATAAACTAAATAAATAACTAACTAATAATAACTAATAAACTAATAAGAACTAATAATAAACTAAATAATAACTAACTAAATAATATACTAATAAAACTAACTAAACTAAAAACTAATAAAACTAATAAAATAAAATAATAACTAATAAGTAAACCAAACCAATAACTAATAATAACTAAATAACTAATAATAAAACCAAACTTAATAATTAAAAATAATAAAACTAATAAAACTAACTAATAAATAAAAACTAAAACTAATAATAATAATAATAATAATAATAATAATAATAAATAATAATAATAATAAAACTAACTAACTAATAAACTAATAACTAATAAATAAACTAACTAAATCAATAACTAATAACTAATAACTAATAATAATAACTAACTAAATTAATAAATTAACAAAAATAATAAACTAATAATAAAAATAACTAACTAATAATAATATTAACTAAATAAATAACTATCTAAAAACTAATAATAAACTAAAAATTTGATAATACTTAATAAAACTAATTAACTAAAATTAATAAAATAATAAACTAAAACTAAATAAACTAAAAATTAATAAATGAATAAACTAATATACTAATAAACTAATAACTAATAAACAATTAAGTAATAAGAACTAACTAACTAAAAACTAAATAACTAACTAATAACTAATAAACTAATAAACTAATAACTAAACTAAAAAACTAATAACTAATAAAAACTAAACCTATTAACTAATAAAAGTAATAAACTAACTAAAAACTAAGCTAAAACTAACCTAACTAAAAACTAATAATAAATTAAACTAACTAACTATGAAATAAACTAAAATTAATAATTAATTAACCTAATAATAACTAAACAAATTAGTAACTAATAACTAAATAACTAATAATAACTAAACTAATAACTAAAAAAACTAAACTAATAAATAACTAACTAATAACTAATAACTAAAACTAATAATTAAAACTAATAAAAAGTAAAAAAACCTAATAACTAAAACTAACTAAATAATAAACTAACTAATAAAAACTAATAACTAATAACTAGTAACAAAAACTAAAACTAAAAATAATTAAAAACTAACTAAAACCAATAAATAATAATAACTAATAAAATAAACTAATAAACTAAACTAACTAATAACAAAAACTAAAACCTAACAAAACTAATAATAAAACTAATAACTAACTAACAAATAACTAATATTAATAACCAACTAAAACTAACTAATAGAACTAATAACTGACTAAAATTAGTAAAACTTAACTAATAAGTAATAATAATTGAATTAAAACTTAAACTAATAACCAATAACTAATAATAATAACTAAACTAATAACTAAACTAAATAACTAAACAACTAAAAACTAATAACTAATAGCTAGTAAACTAAACAAACAAATAACTAATAAACTAATAACTAATTAATAATAACTAATAAAAATACTAACTAATAACTAACTAATAAAAACTAAGCTAAGCTAAATAATAACTAAACTAATAACCTAAAATAATAAATAAAACTAATTAATAATTAATAAATAACTAACTAACAAACTAATAATAAAATAACTAAACTAACTAACTAAACTAATAAAACTAACTAAAAACTAATAACTAACTAAAACTAATAAATCAAAAACTAAATAATAAAACTAATTAATAACTAATATAAATAACTAACTAAAACTAACTAATAAAATTAATAACTAACTAAAACTAATAAAGCTAAACTAATAATAACTAAATTAAAAACAAAACTAATAACTAATAATAATAACTAAACTAATAACTAAACTAAATAACTAAATAACTAAAAAACTAATAACTAATAACTAATAAACTAAACAAACTAATAACTAACTAATAATAACTAATAATAAAAAAACTAACTAATAAAAACTAACTAAACTAAATAACTAATAACTAATAATAAATAACTATACTAAATAATGACTAAATTAATAACCTAAAATAATAACTTAAATAAACTAATAACTAATAAATAACTAACTAATAGATAATAAAATAACTAAAACTAACTAATTAAACTAATAATTAACTAAAACAAATAAAATCAAAACTAAATAAGAAAACTAAATAAAATTAACTAACTAATAATAAATAACTAATAATTAAACATAATAAAACTAAAAAACTAATAACTAACTAATAAACTTATAATAATAAAAATAACTAACTAATAATAAAAATTAATAATAACTAACTAAAAATAACTAATAAATAACTAAAAAGTAATCACTAAACTAATAATAATAATAATAAAATAATAAACTAATAACTAATAATAACTAATAAAATAATTAATAAAACTAAACTAAAACTAACTAACTAATAAACTAGTTATCTAATAAATAATAAACTAACTAAACTAATAACTAAAAACTAAAATAATAATAAATTTAAAACTAAAAATAAAATAACTAAATAACTAACTAATAACTAATAACTAACTATTTGAATTATGTCTTCACGACCTCATCTAAACATGACACAAGTTATTATTGGATTAGACCCTTTTTCTAGTAGCCACCCCTTTGGTTGGAAGCTCTGTAAAGCGAATGTACGAACTATTCCTTGGGCCAAGAAATCTGAGATATGTGAAAGCCCCCATGGCTCCTTCTTAGTGTGGCTCATCGCAAACCAATAGGGTTCACACTAATCAAATAAACAAATAGATAGATAAATAGACAAAATGAAATCTCTTGTGGATTAAGATAAGACCCCCAATGGCACCTCTTTCCAAATGGGCATCCTATATTTTTAGCAATGTCAACGAAACTCTTTATATGAATTGCCTTGACCTTTTAAGTTGAGTTAAGACCCTTAGAGGCCCTCACTTAGTAGTCACCCTAGGTCAGGTTCGACCTACTACATGATCGGTGGGTCACCCCAGTGGTTGGCTCTACCATATAAGATATTAGTCCCCGAGCTTTCTTCTTAATTCAACCATCGCAAATTGATGGGCAACCCATAGGTTGGATAGTTTCTATGGTATGGCAAGTAGACTGTCCCTTAAGTCAGTAAGTCTAAAGTAAGTTCACGCTTTTATAACCCTTCTTTAGTGTTATTCATCGCACACCGACTAGGTCCATTTTCATATGTTTAGGGTTATGATCATGCCCTCGAGGCTCCTTTCTCGAGCAACTACCTTAGGTTTGGATTAAGCCATTATGGCCCCTCTCCTGGTGGTTGCACATTTAGGTTGAGTGGTATCATTCTAAGGATGAGCGAGAAACTCTCTTAGGCTAGTAAATCTAAGGTAGGTCTAGACTCCTGTAGCATCTCCTTAGTGTGGACCATCGCAAACCAACAGGGTTCATATCTATACAATAATCAAATATTAATCAAAATTTATGCAAATTACCAAAGTCAAACAAAAATTCATCAACTAAACCAAATAACCAAACTAAATCAATCAAATTAAACCAACTCTAGTCCAAATCTCATTCGTCCTTAAAAAGTCCTCATTCACACACTTAACATGATTCAATCCCCAATGAATTATTCTTTATTTGATTAACACAAAGACAAAATTCAAATAATCATTCTTGGCAAATCTTTATTCATTCCGTCGGCATGAATCGATCCCCGACAGGATCCTTCTTTGTGTCCTTGACACGAAACCAAACTACAAATAAATCAAACCAAATTTAGACAATTTTCCTCTCATGCTCTTAGCATGAAACAAAATAAACCAAATTACATTCAGATCTAAGATCCTTATAATCCTCCATTTAGGTATGAACAACCTTCATTGATGTTCATGACCTTCTCAGATTCTTTTGATCATCCTGGTTAATGCCAATACATATGGTGTGCCTTGTCACCACCTCACCTATTGGGGTCCTTTAGTTGACCTCACTTTTAGAGTGAGGATTGATCCCTCCCATCCTAGATCTAGGAGACTTCCTTAGTGCTAGTACACATTTAGTTATTAAGGGAACACTAAACCTAGGCCTAGAGACTTTTAGGGCATAACCCTAAGCCTAGAGTTTACATTAGGACAAGTAGGTTTCACCAACCCTAAGCCATAAACCAAGACTCATGCCCATCAACTCATCCAAACTTAAGCTCATGTGATTAAAGCTAAACTAACTCAAACCTATTCAATCAATCTTAATTAATTTTGCTTTTCTAATCCAAGCTCCAAGCCAAATTAACTTGGACCTCAACCAGAGTTAGCCCACCACAATCCTATGACTCATTCCATTCAAGTAAACTAAATCCAATTTGATTTTCTCAACCACTCTAAGTATTCAATAGATCATTTCAAACTACTCCAACACTTGCAGTCAAGCCAATTAAATCAAGTGAATTTGACCAACCCAAGTTAGCCCATTTGACCTAAAAGGTTCAAATGAGTCAAAACCCAATCAAGACTAAATCAATTGTAATCAAAGACACCAATCAACTTAAAATTCATCATTGAACACATTTCAACCATCCATAACTCTAATTGGTCCAAGTTGACTTGACCAAGCCACTTGACCCAAAGTGACCTAAAGGCCTAATTAAGCTAAACTCCAATCGAACTCCCATTGGATCAAACTAAGCCATCCAATCTCTTCATTGATGATTGTAGGTCACTATTGAACACTCCACTACAATCAATTGAACTTAATCAAACCAATTTGGCCCTTTCAACCAAGTTGACCCAATTTTACCTAAAGGGTCAAATTGAACCAAATCAAATCCTAGATTAAAACCAATGCTTCAAATTAGTCACCAATTAAATATTGAACATGATCCAACCTTCAATTGGATCCAATTGGGTACCCACCTAATTGACCTACTTAGCCTAATTTAACCTAAAAGGTCCAATTGAGCCAAATGATTCCCTATTCCAAATCAATTCAAATCAACTCTTTCAATCAATCACCAATGACCAATTGAACATAAACATTACCCATACCCAAGCCAATTTGGCCAAATTGGTCAAATTGATCAACATGACCCATTTGACCCAAATTGAACTATATGAACCAAATCTAAATTTAACTCAAAGGTAATCAAACCAATTGCACTCACTCATTCCAAATTACCAATTAAACTTACCAAAGCCTAACTTTGACCCAATTTGATCAAAATGATCAACTTAGTTGAAGTTGGCTCATTTGACCTACATGAATCAAATTGAGCCAAACCAAACTACACCAAGCCCAAACCCAACTAAACTTGGCATGAATCATCCTTGGGTCACCATTGCAGTGGGCTCAACCAATGGTAAACCCAATTTGGGCCAAACCCATTTAACCAAGCACTCTAAATGGGATAAAATCACCATTTGGATGATTTCTCCAACTCCCTAACCCAAGGCCATTGGGTTTAGCCTTTGGCCAAGAGAGGGTGAGTTAACCCATGGAAACCATTAATCCACCTAAGGAGGAGTGAACACCTTATGGCAGCCTAGTGCACTCCCTCAGCCTCTCATACTCATCCACCTCAATAGTCCCCTACCACCTACAGCCACCAACCTTGGTCGGACTGCTTCTAAAGGTTGAACCAATCTCAGCCTTTAGTTTAGTTGAGGAGGAGAGTATACTCCTCCCCTTTCATTCAAACTCAAGCTTCCTCAAAACATTCTGCACAATCCCACACTCTCCCCTAAGCTTCACACACGCTACCACCGGTAAGACCAGCTCCCAATCGAACCCAAGAGCTCTATTCATCCAAACTCCTCAAACCTACACCAAACTCAAATTAACACTTCCAACACCTTCGCCACACTTCAATGAATCAAAATGAATCATTTCCTGATCAATTCAACCACCGAAAGATGTCCCTAGACCAACTCTGGTGAGCTTTGTGTCAACATTTAGTCCACAGATCGATCGAGGGAGAGGCAGCTCGAGATCTTCTCAATAGGGTTTCATCTCTTTAAGATAAAGCTACCTCTATTGGTGAACTACCGGTCTTTAGCTCCAGTGAAGTAAAAATCGAGCAACCGTAGTTTCAACTTCTAGGTGTTGGCATTTTGTGAAAAAAATTTTATTTTCATACGATTTTGCCATAGGATTTCGCTAGATTTTTCCCTTGATCATTTTGGAGTTATTTTCACTATCAAATGAGCTTTAGCAAGCTCAGATCGAATGGTAGAAGGTGGAGTCCATCTTCCAATGCTTACGGGACAACAAATCTCGGCCATCCATTTCGCGTGATTAGAATGGATAGTTATGATTAATCAAATTAGAAATATTGATTTAATCTCTCAAAATCATAGGATTAATCTTAATTGTCGATCTTAGATCACAACAGATGACATTTTCTTCCACGTCGAATGATGTAAGTAGCCAATACCATGATGCCACGTGGAAAGTGATGCCGCGTTAATGTACACATGGCACCGATGGTTTAAAAAGATTAATTAATGTTAAAAATATAATTAAATAGCCAAACATTTAAAAAATTATAACTAATTGTAGAAAAATCCAAAAATAAAAAATAAACCCATTTTGGAAAGCTTAGATAGAGGAGAATTTAACAAAAATAAAATCCTCAATTAATATCTAATTAGTAGTGCCAAATTAAGATTTAAAGCTTAGTCTAATTACTTTAATTAAGAAAAAATTACTTGGGTAATTAATTTCAAATTTTGTGGGATGATTTTATGGAATGTCCTCTTTGTCCCATAATTTTCTTGGAATTATTTGTCATGTGGTTTGAAGGTTTTAGATTTTTAACCCTAATAACCCTCTTTAATTAATTAAATAATTATTAAAATTAATAAATAGTAAAAATTAAGAAATTATTGTTAATTAATCATTATAAATAATGGGTATGATGAGGGAATTAATCGGGATCTCTTTTCTAATTGTTTTCCCAAGTTCATCACTTAAGAGGGTCTTAATTAATGTGTTTAATAATTAAGGAAAAAATTAAAAAAAATAAAAGATAAAATAAAAAAAATTGAAATTGATTTAAATAACTCGAGTGCAACCCATTAATCCCTTTATGTGTTTAATAGCATAAAGTCATTAAAGAAATTTTGATTACCCCATTGGTGTGGCAAAATCATAAGAGTATTTAACTTAAATATTTTTCTCCTTTAATTTAATTAACTCTTAAGCATAAGCCTAATTATATTAGACTCTATAGGTGCATTGCTGATTATATTTTCCCAAAGAATATCATTAAATGCTCATGATCAATTGGTTAATTAAATCAAAGAAGCTTGTAGAATCAAATTGATGTGATTAATGGCTTGAACTTAATCAACTCTTAAAATATATTTAATTTCTTTCCTTAAACATGTCAAATAACTAACATGGGATGGGGTGAATCCTAAGTATTATTTCTCCTCTTTTTAGGTTTTAACAACTTCAACATCAAAATTAAATCTTATAAAAGCTTTGGTTAGTGTTAAGGAATGTTTATTTAGTTTAATTGTCCTTAGGATTCAATGAAACTGAGTATGTTATGTGATATCATTTAATTACTTCCTTTTAATTATTATAAATATGCATGCCATTTGTTTCATGTGTTCATATCTTAAAAAGAAAAATTAGAAGAATATGCAACAACAACAACAACAACAACAACAAGAAGCCTTAATCCCACTAGGTGGGGTTGGCTACATGAATCATTCGTCTCCATTGTGTCCTATTATGTGTCAAATTCTCATTTAATTCAAGTATACTAAGATCATTTTTTATACATCTTAATCAAGTCTTTTTAGGTCTACCTCTACCTTTCTTAACATAAGGCAAATCTAATGCATCTACTCTCCTAATCGGTCATCGGATGGCCGACGCTTTATGTGGCCAAACCATCTAAGGCGACTCTCCCTAATCTTATCTACCACTGGAGCTACTCCAACTTTTCCCGAACATACTCATTTTGCATTCTATCTCTAAGGGTAAAGCTACTCATCCACCTGAGCATCCTCATCTCGTAATACTTAACTTAGTCTTATATTGGCCAACATTCCATAAGTCATTGCGGTCTTACCACCATCTTATAAAATTTTTCCTTAAGTTTAAGTGGAACTTTTCTATCACATAATAGGCCAGATGCATTCCTCCACTTCAACCATCCAACTTGAATTCTACTCATAATATCTCCATCTATTTCACCATCATTTTGAATAATAAAGCCTAAATATCTGAATCGCTCACTCTTATTAATGACTTGATCACCTAAAGTCACAACACTACCACTAAAACTTCTACAACTAAAATTACACTCCATATATTCAGTTTTAGATCTGCTTAAATGAAAACCTTTAGACTCTAAAGTTGACCTCCATAATTCAAGTTTCTGTTGGACTCCCTCTCTAGTCTTATCAACAAGAAGAATGTCATCAGGAAAAAGCATACACCAAGGTACATCTTCTTGTAAATGCCTCGTAAGAACATCCATAACTAAAGTTAAAAGATAAGGGCTTAATGTTGATCCTTGATGTAATCCAACTAAAATAGGAAAATATTTTGTCAATCCTCATTGTGTTTGGACACAAGTACTCTAGTATACATATCCTTAATGACTTGAATATAACCAATATTAACTCCTTTACGTTCTAGAACTCTCCAAAGAACATCTCTTGAGACTTTATCATAAGCTTTCTCTAAATCAATAAATATCATATGTAGATCCTTCTTACTTTCTCTATGCTTCTCCATCAAACCTCTTAACAAATGTATAGCATCCATAGTAGATCTACCTGGCATGAAACCAAATTGATTGTGAGAAACTTTTGTATCACATCATAACCTATCCTCATTTACTCTCTCCCATAATCACTAAACTAAACTAATAAACTAATAAATTAATAACTAATAACTCATAACTAAAATAACTAAAATTAAAAAAAAAACTAAACTAACTAATAACTAATAATAAAACTAAACTAACTAATAACTAATAACTTAACTAAAGCTAAAAAAAACTAAATAATAACTAACTAGTAACTAAAACTAAAAAACTAATAAACTAAGAATTAATAAAAACTAATAAAACTAATAGATAATAATTAATAATAACCTAATAACTAAACTAAAAACAAACCTATTTACTAATAAACCTAACAATAACTAATAACTAATTAAAAATAAATAAAACTAACAAAAATAAATTAATAAACTAAATAACTAATAACCAATAACTAATAAAACTAAATAAACTAATAATTAATAAACCTAGCAAATAACAAACTAAACTAATAAAGTACTAAACTAATAATAACTAAACAAACCTAATAAAACTAATAAAACTAATAAATAACTAATAAAACCTAATAACTAACAACTAATAACTAAAATAATAACTAAAAATAATAAATAATAATAAAACTAAATAAATAACTATTAATAATTAAAATAAACCTAAAATAACTAAATAATAACTAAATAACTAAACAAATAATAAAACTACTAACTAATAAAAACAACTAAAACTAATAACTAATAAATAATAATAAACTAAAAACTAATAATAACTAACTAATAACTAATAACTAACTAATAAATAAAACCTAATAAACTAAAAAACTAACTAAACTAATTACTAATAAAACTAATTAAATATACTTATTAACTAATAAAAACTAATAACTAACAATAACTAATAGTAACTAACTAATAACTAATAATAACTAAATAATAATGCCAAAAAACTATAACTAAACTAATAACTAATAAAACTAATCACTAAACTAATTAACTAATAACTCAACTAAACTAACAAATTATAACTAATAACTAATAACTAAACAAAACTAATAAAACTAATTAACAACAACTAAATAATAACTAATAATAACTAAATTGCTAATAACTAATAACTAAACTAAAACTAACCTAATAACTAATAATAATAACTAATAACTAAAATAATAATAACTAAACTAAAATAACTAAACTAACTAATAAATAAACTAATAAGACTAAATAGCTAATAAACCTAAATAACTAATAGCTAATAACTAATAATTATAACTAATAAGTAATAACTAAATAACTAATAAACTAATAGAATAACCAAACTAATAACTAATAAATAATAAAATTAATAAAATAAAACTAAAAAACTAAACTAATAAACTAAAACTAATAACTAACTAACTAATAACTAATAAAAACTAATAACTAAAAATAATAACTAATAACTAAACTAATAATAACTAATAAATAAACTAACTAACTAAACTAATAACTAATAATAATAATAACAAAACTAATAATTAATAACTAATAATAAAATTAATAAAACTAATAAAATAATAATAATAACTAATAAAATAATAAAACTAACTAAACTAATAACTAATAATTAAAATAATAAAATAATAATTAATAACTAAAATAACTAAACTAATAACTAATAAACTAATAAAAAAGCTAAATAATAAACTAACTAAAAAACTAAAACTAAACTAATAACTAATAACTAACTAATAACTAACCAATAATAACAAATTAAATAAATAATAAAATAGCTAAACTAAAAACTAATACTAATAAAATAAATAATAAAACTAATAAACTAACAAACTAATAATTAATAAAATAACTAATAAAACCTAATAAAATAATAATAAAACTAATACCTAAAATTAAATAGATAATAATAACTAAACTAGTAAGCTAATATTAAAACTAAATAAACTAAAATAAATAACTAACTAATAATAAATAAGAAATAATAAACTAAATAACTAAACTAAAATAATAATTAATAATAACTAAAATTCATAAACTAATAACTAATAAAACATAATAACTAGTAATAACTAAAATAATACCTAATAAATAAATTAATAATAACTAAAAAAACTAACTAACTAACTAATTAGAAACTAATAAAACTAATAAACTAAAGTCTAATAACTAATATTAATAAACTAATTATTAACTAATAAATAAATAACTAATAATAATAACTAATAATAAACTAATAAACTAAATAATAAAACTAGCTAGCTAATAATTACTAATAACTAATAACTAACTAATAATAATAAAACAACTAAACTAATAACTAACATAATAATAAACTAAAACTAAATAACTAGACTAATAACTAAATAACTAAACTAGTAATGAATAAACTAATAACTAATAAAACCTAATAAAATAATAATAAAATTAAAACCTAAAACTATATAACTAATAATAATAATAATAACTAAACTATTAAACTAATAATTTGAACTAAATAAACTAAAAATAAATAACTATCTAATAATAAATAATAAACTAAATAACTAAACTAAAATAATAACTAATAACCTAAAAACTAATAATAACTAAACTAATAACTAATAAATAAACTGATGATAACTAGAAAACCTAGCTAACTAACTAACAATACCTAATAAAACTAATAAACTAAGAAATTATAACTAACAATAATAAACTAACTAATAACTAATAAATAATAACTAATAATAATAACTAATAATAAATTGATAAACTAATTAATAAAATTAACTAACTAATAATAACTAATAATTAACAACTAACTAATAATAATAAAATAACTAAACTAATAATTAACTAATAATAATAAACTAAAACTAAATAACTAAACTAATAAACTAATAACTAATAATTAATAATAAAATTAAAACTAAACTAATAACAACAAATAATTAATAATGACAAATAAACAAACTAATAATTAATAAAACTAACTAAACTAACTAAACTAATAACTAAATAACTAAACTAATAAACTAATAATAACTAATAAAACTAATAACTAATAACTAAACTAATAATTAATAAATTAATTAATAAAATAACTAAAACTAAACTAAATAATAAAACTAAAATAACTAATAATTAAACTAAATAACTAATAAAACTAATAACTAACTAATAATAAAATAATAAACTAATTAACTATCTAATAATAATAATTAATAAACAAAAATAAAACTTATAAAAAAACTAAAATAAAAACTTACTAAGTAATAATAAATACCTAGCTAACTATTAACTACAAACTAAACTGATAATAATAAACTAATAACTAACTAAAAATAAAACTAAAAAATATAACTAATAATAAGAACTAAACTAACTAAACTAAACAACTAAACTATTAACTAATAACTAACTAACAAAATTAATAACTAAATATACTAACTAATAATTAATAATAACTAAAACTAAATAACTAACTAAAAAACTAAACTAAACTAATAAAACTAATAATAAATAAAATAACTAATGAATAATAACTAAACTAATAACTAAACTAATAATAAATAATAACTAAATAATAAAACTAAACTAATAACTAAAAAACTATAATAACTAAACAAATAACTAACTAATAAATAAACTAACTAATAACTAAACTAATAACTTATAATTAACTAAATAACTAAATAACTAACTAATAAACAACTAAATAAAAACTAATAAACTAATAACCAATAACTAAACTAAATAATAATAACTAAACTAATAATAAAACCTAACTTAAAACAAATAAACTAAACTAATAAATAAACTAACTAAAAACTAATAACTAAAACTAAACTAATAAAACCTAATAAAACTAGTAAAATAACTAACTATATTAATTAACTAAACTAATAATAGCTAAATAACTAACTAATAATAAACTAACTAACTAAAAAACAAAATAATTAAACTAATAAACTAATAACTTATACCAAAATAAAAAACTAAACTAAACTTAATAACTAAATAATAATTAACTAAATAAAAACTAATAATAAACTAAAACCTAATAACTAATAATTAAACTAATAATAAATAAAAAAACTAATATCTAATAATAATAAATAAAATAAATAACTAATAAACTAATAACTAAAAATAACTATACTAATAACTAATAACTAATAAAATAACTAACTAATAAAACTAAATAACTAGCTAACTAATAAATAAACCTAAAAATAAAACTAAACTAATAACTAAAAACTAAATTAAATAACTATAATAAACTAATAATTAAACTAATAAACTAAACTAATAAACTAATAACTAAAACTAATTAATAATAAACTTAATAAACTAAAAAAAATAACTAACTAAACATAAAACTAATAAACTAATAACTAAACTAATAGCTAATAATAACTAATAAAACAAATACAACTAACTAAAAACTAACTAACTAATAACTAATAAACTAACTAATAACTAATTAAAAAACTAATAATAACAATAACTAACTAACTAACATTATAAAAACTAAAAACTAATAACTAACTAACTAACCTAATGAAAACTAAAAATTAATAAATAATAATAACTAATAATAAAAAAAACCTAATAATAATATCTAACTAAAACTAATAAAAACTAAACTAATAACTTAATAAAACTAAATAACTAAACTAATAACTAATAACTAATTAGTAATAACTAACTAATAACTAATAGTAAAATAAACTAACTAACTAACTAATAATGTAAAATTAAAAACTAACAACTAACTAACAACTAACTAATAACTAAATTAATAAATAAAAACTAAAAATAATAAACTAATAACTAGTAACTAAAAACCTAACTAATCCTAACTAAAAACTAATAATCAACTAATAATAATAAATATAACTAAATAACTAAATAACTAAAAAAAACTAATAAAATAACTAATAATAACTAAATTAAAAACTAAATAACTAACAAGTAAAACTAATAACTAATAAAAACTAACTAACTAAATAAATAACTAACAATAATTAAAACTAAATAACTAAACTAATAAACTAATAAAATAAATAACTAACTAAGAACTAATAATAATATCTAAACTTTAAAACTAATAATAACTAAACTAATAACTAATAATAACTAATAAAACTAACTAATAAAACAAACTAAACTAATAACTAATAACTAGATAATAATAACAAACTAAAACAAATAATAAATTAAATTAACAACTAATAAGAAGTAAAACTAATAAACTAAACTAATAAACTAATAACTAGTAATAATAACTAATAACTAATAACTAACTAAAAACTAAACTAAATAACTAACTAAAGTAACCAAACTAATAAATAACTAATAACTAAACTAAAAAGTAACAAGCTAACTATAACAAACTAACTAATAACTAAACCTAATAACTAAACTAGTAACTAAATAATAAATAAACTAAATAACTAAAAACTAATAACTAATAATTAATAAAAATAAATAAACTAAACTAATAAAATAATAACTAACTAGTAATAATAATAAAACTAAAACTAACTAATAAACAAATAACTAATAAAAAATATATAATAATAACTAATAAATAAAAGAGCTAACTAATAATAATAAAAACTAAACTAATAAGCTAATAACTAATAATAACTAATAAAACTAAATAACCAAATAATAAAAAAGGTCATAAAACTAATAAACTAATAATAACTAAATAACTAAGTGAAAATTATTAAAAACTAAACCTAATAAACTAATTAACTAACAAACTAATAACCAATAGCTAATAAAACTAATAACTAAACTAATAAATAATTAACAAATAACTAATAAATTATTAATCTAATAACTAACAATAATATTAACTAAAAACTAATCTAATAAACTAATATATAATATTTAATAACAAATAAAATTAAATAGTTAACTAATAAACCAACTAATAACTAAAAACTAATAAACTAATAATTAAGCTAAAAAATTAAAACTAACTAATAATTTCAAAACTAACTAATAACAAACTCAGAAGTGAACTAACTAATCTAATAAACTAATAATAACCTAGTAATAATAACTAAACTAATAAACTAATGACTAATAATAAATAACTAAATAATATCCTAATAAAAAAGAATAAATAACTAAACTAATAACTAATAATTAATAAACTAATATAATAAATAAATTAACAATAATAAAACTAAATAAAATAAACTAATAATAATAATAACTAAACAAATAAATAATAATAACAAAAAATAACTAATAACTAATAATAACTAAACTAAATAACTAATAACTAAAACTAAATAAATAAACTAATAACTAAATAAACTAATAAACTAATAACTAAACTAAAATATAACTAACTAATAACAACTAATAAAACTAATAATAACTAAACTAATAAACTAACTAATAACTAACTAAACTAATAACTAATAACTAACAACTACCTAATAAAACTAACTAATAAATTAATAACTAATAACAAACTAAACTAAATAATAATGACAAAATAATAATAATAATAATAACAACTAATATAACTAAATAATAAACTAACTAATAACTAACTAAACTAATAACTAATAACTAACAACTACCTAATAAAACTAACTAATAAATTAATAACTAATAACAAACTAAACTAATAATAATAATAATAATAATAATAATAATAATAACTAATAACTAATAATAACTAATTAATAATAAAACCTAACAACCAATAACTAACTAAACTAATAATAAAACTAACTAATAAACTAATAATAACTAAATAACTAATAATAGTAACTAACTAACTAACAACTAATAACTAACTAATAAATAATAACAAATAACTAATAACTAATAAACTAATAATAAAACTAATAACTAATAACAAAAAACTAAAACTAATAACTACAATAACCTAAAAACTAATAATAATTAACTAATAATAATAAAACTAATAAATAAACTAATAACTAACTATCTAATAAAAAATTAAATAACTAAACTAACCAAATAACTAATAATAACTAAGCTAAAAACTAACTAACTAATAATAAATAAACTAATAAAACTAAAAACTAAACCAATAATAACTAACTAATAATAATAGTAACTAAACTAATAACTAATAAAACTAACTAATAAATAACTAATAAAATAACTAAACTAATAATTAATGATAAGTAACTAGCTAATAAACTAATAGTAAACTAATTAACAATTAACTAATAACTAATAAAAATAAACTAATAATAATTAAGTAATAAACTAATAAAATTAATAAAATAAATAAACTAATAAACTAATAATAATAACTAAACTAATAAATAAAACTAACTAACTAACTAAAATTAAACTAACTAAAATAATAATTTATAAAATTAACTAAAACTAAAAACTAAACAAAAAAACTAACTAATAAATAAACTAAACTAATAATAATAATTAATAACTAATAACTATCTAATTAACTTATAACTACCTAAAAATAATAAACTAATAACTAAAACTAACTAATAACTAAACTATAAATAAATAAAAAAACTAATAACTAAACCTAATTACTAAATAACTAACTAATAATAACTAAATTAAAACTAACTAAACTAATAAACTAATAAATAAACTAACTAACTAAACTAAAAACCTAATAACTAAAACTAAATAAATAAACTAATAACTACTAAAAACTAATAAAAGTAATAATAAAAATAACTAAACTAATAGATAAACCTAAATAACTAAAATAACTAATAACTAAACTAATAAACTAAAACTAAATAAATTAACTAACTAATAACTAATAACTAATAACTAATAAATAAGTAGTAATAATAAACTAATAACTAATAAAAAATTATAACTAATAATAATTAAACTAATAAGAAAAAAAACTAACTAACTAATAATAATAAAACTAATGACTAAATAACTAATAAACTAATAAAACTAAAATAAACTAATAAACTAATAAGTAAATATAACTAATAACTAATAAACTAAATACCTAAACTAATAATAATAACTAATTAATAATAATAATAATAATAACTAATAAAAAACTAACTGAACTAACTAATACTTAATAAACTAAACCTAATAACTTATAATAACCAATAATAACTAATAAATAAATAACTAACTAAACTAATAAACTAATAACCAAAAATTGACTAACTAATAAAACCAAAAGCAAAAAATAATAATAATAACTAATTAATAACTAAATTAATAACTAATAAATAATAATATACTAAAAAAATTAATAAAACTAATTAATTAAAAACTAAACTAATAACTAATAACTAACTAAACTAATAAATTGAACTAATTAGTAATAATAAATATAACTAATAACTAATAATAATAAACTAAAAACTAAATAACTAAGCTAACTAAATAACTAAATAACTAACTAAAAACTAAAACTTATAACTAATGATAATAACTAATAACTAATAAATAATAATAATAAAATAAATTAATAAAAATAACTAACTAAAACTAATAACTAATAATAATAACTAATAATAACTAAACTAACTAACTAATAACTAAACTAATAACTAACTAATAAAACTAATAACTAATAATAATAACTTAAAAACTAATAAAATAGTAACTAATAACTAATAATAATAAACTAAATCTATTAACTAATAAAACTAAATAACTAATAACTAAACTAAACTAATAATTAACTAAAAAACTAAAAAAAATTAAATAATAAATAAACTAACAAACTAATAAACTAATAACTAATAACTAATATAAAACTAAAACTAATAATAATAAATAATAATTAATAAAACTAATAAACTACTAACTATATTAATAACTAATAAACTAATACATAATAAACTAATAACTTATAAACATATACTCATAAAACTAATAACTAATAATAACTAAACAAAAAACTAAACTAATAACTAAAAAAAAATTAATAATTAATAGCTAAGTAAAATACATAAATTAATAAACTAATATACTAAAACTTAATAAACTAAACTGAAACTAACTAAAAAATAATAACTAATACATATACCTAATAACTAATAAACTAATAATAAAAACCTAAAAACCTAAATAACTAAACTAATAAAACTAATAAAAAACAAAAACTAATAAACTAATAACTAAATTAAAACAAATTAATAATTAATAAACTAATAACTAAACTGATAAACTAAATAATAACAAATAAACTAATAAACTAAAAACTAATAATTAAAATAACTAAACTAATAAACTAATAACTAACAAACTAAAAATTAAAAACTAATAACTAATAAACTAATAACTAAACCCTAAAAACATAAAAACCTAAACCACAACTAAATAAAACCTAAAAAGTAAAATAAATAAAAAACCTACCAAAATAAAATAAAAGCCTCAACTAAAACATAAAAATAAAAACTCAAATTAAAAGGTAAACTAAATAAACCTAAGCCTACCAGTTTACTTAATTTTGAAAATAATTAAAATAAATTAATAAATAACCCAACACTAAATCCTAAACCCTAACTCCTAAACCCTAAACCCTAAACCCTAAATTTTAAACACTAAATCCTAAAACTCACCTTAAACTCTAAACCCAAAACTTAGAACCCTAATCTCTAAACTCTAAAAACCTAAAAACCTAAACCTAAACTAAATAAAACCTAAAAATAAAATAAATAAAAAACTAAACCTAAATAAAAAAACAAAATAAATAAAAATAAAAACTGAAACTAAAACCTAAGCCTAAACCTAGAAATAAAATAAAATAAAAAATAAAAAATAAAAAATAAAAAATAAAATAAATAAAAACCTAAACTAAATTAAAAAATAAAATAAACTTAAAAATTAAAAACTTAAATAAAATAAGAAGTAAACATAAAATAAAAATAAAATAAACCTAAATTAAAATATAATAAAAACTAAAGAAAACCCTAAATCTAAAAAATAAACCTAAAAATAAAACTTAATAGTAAATAAAAATGAAAACCTAAATCCTAAACTTAAAAAAAAACAAAACCTAAAATAAAATTAAATAAACCAACTAAAATAAACCTAAACCTAAACTAAAATAACCCTAAAGCCTACACCATAAATTGCGTAAACCCTAAAAACCTAAAATCCTAAACCTAAACTAACAAAAGCTAAAAATAAAAAAAAAAAATTAAAACCTAAACCTGAATAAAATAGAATAATAAGATAAAATAGAAACTTAAACTAAAACCTAAATCTAAACTTAAAAATAAAATAAAATAAAAGATAAAAATAAACTAAAATAAAATTATTAAAACCTAAACTAAACTAAAATATAAAACAAACCTAAAAATAAAAAACATAAATAAAATAAAAAACTAAGCCTAAAATAAAAATAAAATAAACCTAAAATAAATTAAAATAAAAACAAAATAAAAACCTAAACCCTAAACTAAATAAAAGAACCAAAATCTAAAATAAAAATAAAATAAACCTAAACCTAAACTCAAAAATAAATTAAACCTAAAAAATAAAAAAACCTAAATAAAATAAAGACTAAACATAAAATAAAAATAAAATAAAATTTAAAAAAATCTAAAATTAAAAAAAATATACCTGATAATAAAAAATAAAAATAAATAAAAAAGAAAACCTAAACCATAAACTAAAAAAAAGCTAAAACAAAAATAAAACAAACTAAACTAAATAAAATAAACCTAAACCTAAACCTAAACTAAAATAACCCTAAACTCTAAACCATAAATTGTAAACTAATCTTAAACCCTAAAAACCTAAAATCCTAATCCTAAACTAAATCAAACCTAAAAATAAATTAAATAAACAAACCTAAACCTAAATAAAATAAAATAATAAGATAAAACTAAACTTAAACCTAAACCTAAATCGAATAATAAAATTAAATAAAAAATAAAAACTAAACAAAATTAAATTATTAAAAACGTAAGCTAAACTAAAAAATAAAATAAAAACAAATCTTAAATAAAAATTAAAAAAATCTAAAATAAAATAAATTTAAAACTAAATAAAAAAATAAACCTAAAATAAAAATTAAATAAACTTAAACTTAAGATAAAATAAATAAAATGTAAACCTAAACTTAAAATAAACTAAACTTGAACCTAAACCTAAGCTAAATAAAATAAAATAAACTAAAAATAAACCTAAACCTAAATTAAAAAATAAAACCTAAAAATAAACCTAAAATAAAAACCTAAAACCTAAACCTAAAAAATTAAAATAAAAACATAAACTTAAAAATAAAAAATAAAACTTTAATCTAAAAAATAAAATAAAATAAAAATAAAACTAAACTAAAAAAATGAACCTAAACTTAAATCTAAATCTAAAAAATAAACTAAAATAATAAACCTAAATATAAAAAAATAAAATAAACTAAAATAATAAAAATAAAATAAACTAAAATAAATAAAAATAAAGTTAATAAACTAAATAAACCTAAACAGTTTACTTAATTTTTTAAAATAAAAAAATTTAAAAGACACCCTAAAAAAATTTAAAAGAAACCCTAAACACTAAACCCTATAACTAATAAATAACTAATTAATAATTAATAAACTTAAATAATAAATAACTAATAAAAATAAAACTAAAAAAACTAAAACTAATAACTACAAATAATGAAACTAATAACTAATAATAACTAGAAACTTAATTAAAACTAACTAATAACCAATAACTAATAATAATTAATAACTAACTAATAAATAATAACTAATAATAATAAAATAATAAAACTAAAAACTAAACATAACAAATAATAACTAAAACTAATTAAACTAAAAACTAATAATAATATTATTACCTATCAACTAATAACTAATAAAAATAAAATAATAACTAATAACTAATAATAATAATACTAATAAACTGATAATAAAAAATTAATAAAACCAACTAAATGAAACTAATAAAAACTAATGAAAATAACTAAATAACTTAAAATTACTAAATAAACTAATAAAAACTAAATAATAAATAATAACTAATAAATAATAAAAAATAACTAACTAAACTAATAACTAATAAAAAAACTAAACTAAAAAATCAATTATAACTAGTAAAACTAAAATTAATAACTAAATAAACTAATAATAACTAATCATAAATAACTAATAATAGTAATAAACTAATAAAACTAAAACTAAACCTAATAAATAACTAATAAAACTAAAAACTTAATAAAACTAATAAAATAAAACTAATAACTAACTAAACTAATAACTAATAAAAAATAATAACTAATAATAAAAACTAAAAAACTAAAACTAACTAATAATAATAATAAAACTAATAAACTAATAATAAAATAACTAATAACTAAACTAAAACATAAATAACTAATAAAACCTAATAAAACCTAATAAACTAAACAAACTAATAACTAATAAACTAACTAACTAATAAACTAATAACTAAAATAATAACCTAATGACTAACTAATAATGATAATAATAACTAACTAATAACTAAAAAACTAACTAATAAACTAAGAAACTAACTAAAACTAACTAATGACTAATAACGAATAACTAAAAACCTAATAATAATATTAATAAATTAACAATAATAAATAATAATAAACTAACTAAACTAATAATAATAAATTTAGTTTATTAATAATAACCTACTAATAATAACTAAATAAATAACTAACTAATAAAAACTAAATAACTAAGAAATAACTAAAAACTAATAATGAATAAAATAAACTAAATAACTAATAATAAACTAAACTAATAATAACTAAACTAATAAAACAAAATAATAAACCTAACTAAAGCTAAAAAACAAAAAAAATTAAAAAAATTAAATAATAATAAATTTAAAAACTAAAAATAATAACTAATATGCCAATCATTATTGAAGTTGTTCCTTTGAAAGTGTATGGTTCTCGGGTATCCAATCAATTCCTCCACCAACCGGGTCAAGGCTCTAAAGCACTTTGGCTTCTTCACTATTGCCTATGCTATGGCTAAAGGACCAAACTGGAGTTTGGATCTAAATAAGGATCCACCCATCCATCCCCATCCTCTTCACCTTATTTAAGGAACCTTGGGGCGAATGGGTTAGAATCTGGCTCAGCCTAACCTTGGCAGTAGGAATTTTCTAGAATTAGGAGAGGCCAAGTAGTTGTTACGACTAAGTAAGGTAGCTTTAGTGAAGTATGGTACTAAAGTATGTTGAAAATGCCCTTTCATTCCAAGTCGGCAAAGAAGCGATAGGAAGCTATAGGGAAGGCATTCCAAGCGAACCATAGAAAACTCCCAGATGCCTCCTTGCTCCACACAACTGATGTGTACCTCGGCGGAAGTTCCACCCTTTTCATGACTAATAAAAACTAATAATAATAATGAAACTAAACCTAAAACCTGATAAACTAATAAACTAATAATAATAATAACTAATAAAACTAAATAAAAACTAATAATAACTAAAATAAATAATTAAAAAACTCATAATAAATAAAACTAATAATAATAATAATAAACTAACTAATAACTAATAAACTAATAAATAATAAATAATAAAACTAATAATAACTAAAAGCCTAATAAACTTATAACTAATATAACTAACTAAATAATAAACTAACTAAACCAAATAACTAATGAAAAATAATAACTAAACTAAAACTAATAATAATAAAAAATAAATTATTAATAAAAAAAATAATAATTAATAACTAATAACTAATAACTTAGCTAACTAATAAAACTAAACTAATAACTAATAAACTAATAAATTAATAAAAACTAATAATAACTAAACCTAAAACCTAATAAACTAACTTAACCTAAAACCTAATAAAATAAACTAATAATAACTAATAACTAAAAGAAATAACTAATAACTAAATAAAATAATAACTAATAATAATAACTAATAAAACTAAATATGAACTAATAATACCTAAAATAAATAACTAAAAAACTAATAATAAACTAAACTAATTATAAATAATAATAAACTGACTAATAACTAATAAACTAATAAATAATAAATAATAATAACTAAAAACCTAATAAACTTATAACTAATATAACTAACTAATTAGTAAACTAACTAAACTTAATAACTAACTAAACTAAAACTAATAATAATATAAAAACTAATAACCTAATAACTAATAATTAATAACATAACTAACTAATAAAACTAAACTAATTACTAATAAAGTAACTAAAACTAATAAACTAATAAAACCTAATAAAAAAAGAACTAAATTAAACAAAAAACAAATAAAACTAAACTAATAAATCACTAAATAATAAAATTAAAACCTAATAATAATAAACTAAAAATAACTAAGCTAATAACTAAAAAATAAAAATAAACTAATAACTAATAATAATAACTAACTAAAAACTAATAACTAAATAATAATTAAACTAAAAAAAACTAATAAACTAAAACTAATAACCTAAACCCTAAACCCAAAATAATAACTAAACTAATAACTAATAAAAAATAAGTAATCTAATAAACTAATAACTAACTAATAATAACTAACTAACTAATAACTAACAAACCTAATAATAATAAACTAATAAATAAATAATAAAACTTCTAAAAACTAATTAAAAAATAATAACTAATAACTAGAACTAATAACTAAATTAACTAAACTAATAACTAAACTAGATAACTAATTAACTAATAACTAATAAAATAATTAACTAAACTAATAAAAAATAACTAAACTAAATAAATAAACTAATAAAACTATTAACAAATAAAAAATTAATAACAAAAAGTAAACCAAATAATAAAATAAACTAAATAACTAAACTAATAAAACTAACTAAATAACTAAACCAATAACTAATAAATAATAATAACTAAAAAACTAACTAAACTAATAACTAATAAATAATAATAAACTAATAAATAATACTAACTAAATAATAACTAATAATAAACTAATAAACTAATAATAATAACTAACTATTAACCTAACTAATAACTAATCTAATAACTAAAAAAACTAATAACTAATAAATTAAAATTAATAATAACTAACTAATTAATAATAACTAAAAACTAAACTAATAACTAAAATAAAAAAGAACTAAACTAACTAACTAATAACTAAAAAAGTAAACCATAAAACTAAAAAAACTAATAATAAAACCAATTAAAACCAACTAACTAAAAATTAAAATAATAACTAACCTAAAACTAAAAAAACTAATAAATAATAATAAATAATTATAAAAAATTAATATTAATAATAATAATAATAATAGTAATAAATAATAATAATAATAATAATAATAATAATAATGAACTAATAAAATTAATAAATAAACTAAATAAAATAAAATTGATAAATAAATAAAAATAAAACTAAATAACTAAACTAATAAAATGAATCTCACTAACTAATAATAATATAATAAAACTAATAAAATTAATAACTAAAACCTAATAACTAAAATTAATAACTAAAAACTAATAAACTTAACTAATAAACTAATAACTAATAACTAAACTATTAACTAATAAACTAAAATAATAAACTAAATAATAAAACTACTAAATAACTAAATAACTAATTAATAATAGAAACCTAAAACTAATAACTACTAAAATAACCTAACTAATAATGATAACTAACTAATAGTAAAATCTAATAAAAACTAATAACCTAACTAATAATAAGTAATAAACTAAAAACTAATAATAGCTAATAATAATAAATTAATACCTAATAAAACTAACTAATTAATAAACTAATAATAACTAAAAAACTAACTAATAAAACTAATAAAACTAACTAATAACAAATAATTAAGTAATAATTAATTCATAAAATATCTAAAACAAAAACTAATAACAAAATAACTAACTAAACTAAACTAAAAAATAAAAATTAAATAACTGATAAAACTAACTAATAATACTAAACTAATAACTAATAAATAATAATAATAACTAATAACTAATAATAATAAATAACTAAAACTAAAACTAATAAAACTAATAAAATAATAACTAATAATAAAACTAATTAAACTAACAAAACTAATAATAAAACTAACAATAATCTAGTAATAACTAATAAAAAATAATAACTAAACTAATAATTAACTAAATAAACTAATAACTAAAACTAATAATAATAATAATAATAATAATAATAATAATAATAATAATAATAATAACTAAAACTAAACTAACCTAAACCTAAACCTAAAACATAAACCAAAAATAAACAAAAATAAAATACCTAAACTAAAATAAATAACCTAAAATAAATAAAATAAAAATAAAAATAAAAATAAATAAAAATAAACTAAATAAATCTAAACCTACCGGTTACTTATTGAAGAAAATCAAAATTATAAAAATTATAAAAAATCTTATCTCTAAATAATAAATCCTAAACCCTAAAACCCCTAAACCCTAAACCCTAAATCCTAAAACCTAAATCATAAATCCTAAACCCTAAACCCTAAATTTAATCTTGAAAATAAAACTCAACTAAAAAAATAAACCTAAACCTAAACCTAAACAAATAAACTAAAATAAAAAAAACCTAAACTAAAATAAATAAACCTATAAATAATAAACAAAATTAAATAAAATAAGCTTAAATAAAAGTAAAAAATAAAATAAATAAAAATAAATAAAAAATAAAGTAAATAAAAAAAATAAACTTAAACATATCGATTTACTTAATTTATAAACAAAAATTAAAATAAAAAAACCTAATCCTAAACTCTAAACCCTAAATCCTAAACCCTAAATCATAAACCCTAAATCCTAAATCATAAACTCTAAACCCTAAAACTAACTCTAAACCATAAAACCCTAAAAGTAAAATAAATAAAATAAAATAAAACTAAACCTAAACTAAAATGAACAAAATTAAAATAACCCTAAACCCTTAACCATAAAAACCTAAAAACCTAAACCTAAACTAAATAAAACTAAAAAATAAAATAAATAAATAAACCTAAATGTAAATAAAATAAAAACCAAGATAAAATATAAACCTAAACTAAAACCTAAACCTAAACCTATGAAAAAAATAAATTATAAATTAAAAAGTAAACTAAAATAAAATAAATAAAAATCTAGAAAAAATAAAATAAACTTAAAAAAACCTAAACAAAATGTAAACTAAATTAAAAGAAAAATAAAATAAACCTAAAATAAAATTAAATAAAAATTAAAAAAAACCTAAACCTAAACCTAAAAATAAACCTTGAAAAAACTTAAAATAAATAAAACAAAACCTCAACCCTAAACTAAAAAAAAACTAAACCTAAAATAAAATTAAATAAACCTAAAACTAAACTAAAATAAGGACTAAAATAAACCAAAACATAAACCTAAGATAAACTAAACATAAATCTTAACCTAAAATAAAACCTAAAACCTAAACCTAAAATAAAAATAAAACCTAAACTGAACCTAAAAATAAAAATAAAACCTAAATCTAAAAATAAAATAAAAATAAACTGAACTAAAAAAATAAACTTAATCCTAAACCTAAACCAAAATATAAACAAAATAAAATACCTAAATTAAAATAAATAAACCTATAATAAATAGACTAAACTAAATAAAATTAAAAATAAACCTAAATAAAAATATGCTAAATAAACTTAAACTTATCTATTATTTTTAAAAAATAAAATTTAAAAATAAAAATCATCAACCCTAAACTCTAAAAATCCTGAACCCTAAATCCTAAACCATAAACTCTAATCCCTAAACACTAAATTCTAAAACAATCTCGATACCCTAAACCCTAAACCATAAACCCTAAATCCTAAACCCTAAGCCTAGAAGCCTAAACCCAAAACCCTAAACCCTAAAATCCTAAACATTAAACCATAAACCTTTAAACTATAAACCTTAAACCCTAAAAGCCTAAACCCCAAACCCTGAATCTTAAACACTAAACCCTAAATCCTAAACCCTAAACTAACCCTAGAAATTAAACCCTAAACCCTAAAAATCAAAAAAAACATAAACATAAATTAAATAGAGCCTAAAAATAAACTAAATAAATCCAAATAAAATAAAATAAAATAAAAACCTAAACCTAAACCTTAAAATAAAATAAAATCTAAACTAAAATAATTTAAATAAAAAAGTAAATTAAACTAAATAAAATAAAATAAACCAAAAAATAAAAAACTTAAATAAAATAAAAACTAAACATAAAATAAAAATAACAAACCTAAATTAAAATAAAATAAATAAATACCTAAACCTAAAAAATTTACCTTAAAATAAATAATAAATAAAACCTAAATCATAAGCTAAAAAAAACTAAACCTAAAATAAAAATAAGATAAACAAAATAAAATAAAACTAAACCTAAATTAAAATAAACTAAACTAAAATAGCCCTAAACCCTAAATTATAAACTAACCATAAACCCTAAACCCTAAAAAACATAAACCTAAACTAAATAAAACATTAAAATACAAATAAATAAAGTAAGCCTAAACAAAAAATAAGATAAAATAAAAACCTAAACTAAAACCTAAACTTAAACTTAAACCTAAACCAAAAAATAGAATTAAATAAAAAATATAAACTAATCAAAAAATAAAATAAGTAAAAACCTGAACTAAATTAAAAAAATAAAATAAACTTAAAAATAAAAAACCTAAATAAAATAAAAAAATAAACCTAAAATAAAAATAAAATAAACCTGAAATAAAATATAATAAAAACCTAAATCTAGAAAAACATTAAAAATAAATAAAAAAAATAAAACCTAAACCTTAAACTAAAAAAAACTAAACCTAAACTAAATAAAATAAAATAAACTAAAAATAAACCTAAACCTAAACTAAAAAATAAAACCTAAAAAAATAAACTTTAAATAAAAACTTAAAACTTAAATCTAAAATAATGAAATAAAAACCTAAACCTAAACCTAAAAATAAAAAAATAAAACTTAAATCTAAAAAGTAAAATAAAAATAAAACTAAACTAAAAAATAAACCTAAACCTAATCCTAAAAAATAAAGTAAAATAAAAAACCTAAACTAAAATAAATAAAACTAAAATAAATATACTAAACTAAATAAAAATAAAAATAAACCTAAATAAAAAAATAAACTAAAATAAATAAAAATAAACTAAATAAACTTAATAAACTAAAAACTAATAATAACTAAAACTAAATTAATAATAACTAAATAACTATTGATAAAACCTAAATAATAACTAAACTAATAAACTAATAACTAAATAATAAAATTAAAACCTAATAAGAACTAAAAAAAACTAAACTAATAAACTAACAAACTAATAAAAATCTAATAAGTAAACTAATAGAATGTGCAAGGCACCTTAGCCTAGTAGTTGATAGCTTTAGCTTTCAACCAAGAGGTCTTGGGTTCAAGTCCTTACACATGTGTTGTGTGTGTGAGTTTACGATTAAATTCACTCAAATGTCCCAAAAAAAACTAATAGAATAAATAATAATAAGCTAATAACTAATACAAACCTAATAACTAAAACTAATAAATAATAAACTAACTAATAATAATACTAAACTAATAACTAGAAAAAACAAATAATAGTAAAAGCTAAATAACTAAATAACTAACTTATAACTAATAAATAAAATAACTAACTAATAACTAATAACCTCATAATAATAATAATAATAACCAAACTAAAACATATAAAATTAATAATAACCTAAACTAATAAAACTAATAATAATAAACTAATAACTAATAAAACTAATAATTAAAATAATAATTAAACTAATAATAATAAATCTAAATAAATAAATAAACTAATAACTCATAAAAACTAAAGTAATAATAATAAACTAAAAACTAATAACTAATAATAATAATAATAATAATTAACTAACTAATAAAACTAAAAACTAAATAAACTAATAACTAACTAATAAACTAAAACTAATAATAAAATTAAAACCTAAGCCTAAACTAATAAAAATAATAATAACTAATAACGAAAACTAATAATAAACTAATAACTAATAATAAATCTATTAACTAAACTAATAACTAACTAAATTAGAACCTAAAAACTAACTAATAAAACTAAAATAACTAAACTAATAACTAATAAATAATAAATAAACCTAAATAACTAAACTAATAACTAATAACTAACTAACTAATAAAAAACTAATAACTAATAATAACTAAATATAACTAAACTAAAAACTAATAAAATTAACTAACCAAAACTAATAACTAATAACTAAAGTAATAACATATAATAAAACTAATAAACTAACTAACTAATAAAACTAATAAATTAATTAACTAATAACTAACTAAAAAACTAACTAAACTAATAAAACTAATAGCTAATAATAATAACTAACTAATCATAATAAATAATAAATAATAAAATTAATAATAAACTAATAAACTAATAAACTAATAACTAATAATAAAAGTAACTAATAAAATAATAAACCTATAATAACCAAATAAGCTAATAATAAACTAATAATAAATAGAAAACTAAACTAATAAATAATAAAACTATAAACTAACTAATAAAACTAAAAAAACTAAACTCAACTAATAAACTAATAAACTAATCAACTAATAATTAATAACCAAAATAAAAAAAAAAACTAAACTAACTAATAACTAATAAAAAGTAAACTAACTAATAACTAAACTAATAACTAACTAATCACCAAAACTAAAAAACTAATAAATTAATAACTAAAAATACTAATAAAATTAATAAATAATAACTAATAATAACCTAATAACTAAACTAAAACTAAACCTAATAATAACTAATAACTAACTATAAATAAATAAAACTAACTAAAATAAATTAATAAACTAAATAAATAAAATAAAAACTAAACTAATAATTGATAAAAGTAAATAAACTAATAACTAAACTAATAAAACTAATAATAACTAAAAAAACTAATAAAACCTCATAACTAATAATTAAAAAAATAACTAATAATAAGAATAACTAATAATTAATAAGTAATAATAATAATAATAATAATAATAATAATAATAAAACTAAATAACTAACTATTAATAACTAAATAAAATGTAAATTAACTAAATAATAACTAAATAACTAAACTAATATTAAAACTAATAACTAATAAAAACTAATAACTAAATAAAAATAAAAAATAAAACTAATAACTAATAATAATAAACTAAATAATAACTAATAACTAATAAATAAAACCTAAAACCTAATAACTAAATAATAATAATAACTAAACTAAAACTAACTAAACTAATAAACTAATACCTAATAAAACTAACTAATAACTAATAATAATTAATAAATAAACTAACTAACTATACTAAAATCCTAATAACTAAAACTAAATAAATAAACAAATAACTATTAAAAACTAATTAAACTAATAATAATAACTAAGCTAATAAATAAACCTAAATAATTAAACTAACTAATAATTAAACTAACTAAAAAGTAAACAAATAAATTAAAATTAAATAAACAAACTAAGTAATAACTAATAAATAATTAAAATAATAAACTAATAACTAATAAAAACTAATAAAAAATTAAACTAACTAACTAATAATAATAAAACTAAAAACTAAATAACTAATAAACTAATAAAACTAAAATAATCTAAATAAAACTAATAACTAATAAACTAAATAACTAAATTAAACTAATAACCAAACTAATAAATAACTAAATTAATAACGAATAACTAAAAAATAATAATAATAAAAAATAACTAAATTAACTAATAACTAATAAACCAAGCCTAATAACTAAACTAATAACTAATAAACTAAATAACTAACTAATAACATAAATTAATAAATTAATAATTAATAACTAAACCTAATAACTAATAAATTAATAACTAAAAAAACTAACTAACTAATAAAACTAAAAACTAAAAGTAATAATAATAATAACTAACTAATAATTAAACTAATAACTAATTAATAATAATAATAAACTAAAAAACTAAATAAAACTAATAAACTAAAAAATAAACTAATAATGACTAACTAAATTAAACTAATAACTAATAACTAACTAAACTAATAAGTAATAATAAATAAAACTAATAAATAATAATAATAAACTAAAAATATAAATAACTAAACTTACAAAATAACTAACTAACTAAAAACCTAAACGAATAACTTATAATAGTAACTAATAACTAATAAATAATAATAATAAAATAAACAAATAAAAAGTAACTTACTAAAACTAATAACAAATAATATTAACCAATAATAATTAAATTAAGTAATAAATAACTAATAGCTAAACTAATATCTAGCTAGTAAAACTAATAACTAATAATATAACTAAAAAACTAATAAAATAATAATTAATAACTAATAATAATAAACTAAAACTAATAACTATTAAAGCTAACTAATAACTAAACTAAACTAATAACTAACTAAAATACTAAAAAAACTAATAAATAAATAAACTAAAAAGCTAAAAAACTAATAACTAACAACTAATATAAAAACTAATAAACTAAAACTAATAATAACATATAATAAATAATAAAACTAATAACCTAATAACTAAACTAGTAAGTAATAAGCTTATATATAATAAATGAATAACAAATAAAAATAAACTCATAAAACTAAAAACTAATAATGACTAAACTAAAAATTAAATGCTAAAAAGCTAATAACTAATAATTAATTAAAATAAATAAACTAATAAACTAATAAACTAAAACCTAATAAACTAAACCTAAACTAATAAAAATAATAATAACTAATAAATAAAGCTAATAACTAATAAACTAATAATTAAACTAATAATAAAAAACTAAAAACCTAAATAACTAAACTAAAATAACTAATAACTAATAACTAATTAATAAAAAACTAAAATTAATAAACTAATATCTAAATAAAAACTAAATAATAACTAATAACTAAATAAAAATTAATAAACTAATAATAAAATTAATAATTAAAATAACTAAACTAATAAACTAATAATTAATAAATTAAAGACTAATAATTGATAACTAATAAACTAATAACTAATAATAACTAAACCCTAAAAACATAAAAACCAAAACCAAAACAAAATTAAACCTAAAATTAAAAAAAAAAACTAAACCTAAAGAAAATTAGAACCTCAACTAAAACATAAAAATAAAAATCTATACTAAAAGGTAAATTAAATTAACCCAAGCTTACCAGTTTACTTAATTTAAAAATTATAATAATAAAATTAATCAATGAAAAACCCTAACCATAAACCCTAAACCTTGAACCCTAAAAACTCTAAATCCTAACTTCTAAACCCTAAATCCTAAACCTTAAACCCAAAACCCAAAACCTAGAATCATAAACCCTAAACCCTAAACCTTAAAACCTAAAACCTAAAACTATAACTCTAAACCCTAAACCCTAATCCCTAAATCCCAAAAATCTAAAAACCTAAACCTAAACTAAATAAAACTATAAATAAAAAACCTATACCTAAATAAAATAATTAAATAAATAAAAATAAAAATCTAAATTAAAAGCTAAACCTAAACCTAGAAATAAAATAAAAAAATAAAAACTAAACTAAAATAAAATAAATAAAAACCAAAACTAAACTAAAAAATATAATAAGCCTAATAAAACCTAACCAAAAATAAAAAATTAAACATAAAATAAAAATATAATAAACCTAAAATAAAAACTAAAAAAACCTAAACCCAAAAAAATAAAACCTAACAATATATAAAAAAAACCTAAACCTTGAACTAAAAGAAAAACTAAACCTAAAATAAAAATAAAATAAGCCAAAACCTAAACTAAAATAACCCTAAAGCCTAAACCATAAACTGTAAATAATCGTAAACCCTATAAACCTAAAATCCTAAACTTAAACTAAATAAAACCTAAAAAAATAAAATAAATAAATAAACCTAAACATAATCTTTAAAATAAAATAAAATAAAAAATTAAAACTAAACTAAAATAAAATTATTAAAAACCTAAACTAAACTAAAACATAAAATAAACCTAAAACTAAAAAACTTAAATAAAATAAAAAACTAAACATAAAATAAAAATAAAATAAACCTAAACCTAAAATTAAAAAAAAAACTAAAAAAATAAAAACTAAACATAAATTAAAACAAAATAAATCTAAAATAATGTAAAATAAAAACTAAATAAAAACCTAAACCTAAAAAATAAACTTAAAAATAAATAAAAAAAGAAAACCTAAACCCTAAACTAAAAAAACTAAACCTAAATTAAAAACTAAATAAAATAAACCTAAACCTAAAATAAAATAACCTTAAACCCTAAATAATAAACTGTAAACTAACCGTAAACCCTAAAAACCTAAAATCCTAAACCTAAACTAAATAAAACTTAAAAAATAAAATAAATAAATAACCCTAAACCTAAATAAAATAAAATAATAAGATAAAATAAAAATCTAAACTAAAACTTAAACCTAAACTAAAATAAATAAAACCAAAACTTAAAATTAACTAAACCTGAACCTGAACCTCAACTAAATAAAATAAGATAAACTAAAAATAAAACTAAACCTAAAATAAAAACCTAAAACCATAACCTAAAAAAAATAAAAACCTAAACCTAAAAATAAAAAGTAAAACTTAAACCTAAAAAATAAAATAAAAATAAAATTATACTAAAAAATTAACCTAAACCTCAAAAATCAACTAAAATAAAAAACCTAAACTAAAATAAATAAACCTAAAATAAATAAACTATGCTAAATAAAAATTAAAATAAACCTAAACATAAATAAAAAATAAAATAAACTAAAATAAATAAAAATAAACTAAATAAACCTAAACATACATGTTTACATAATTTAAAAAAAATAAACAAAATTAAAAAAACCCTAACCCTAAACCTTAAAAACCCTAAACCCTAAATAATAATAACTAAAAACTAATATAATAAATAATAAATAATAACTAATAACTAATAACTAATAACAAATAAAAACTAATAAAAAACAACTAAGTAATAAAGCTAATAAAACTAATAATAATTAATAATAACTTAAACTAATAAAGAAAACTAAAACTAATAAACTAATAAACTAAACTAATAACTAATAACTAAAACTAAAGTACTAAATAAAAACTAAAACTAATAATAATAACTAATAACTAACTAATAATAATAACAAACTAATAAGTATTATAATAAATTAAAAACTAAAGCTAAAAACTTAAACCTAATAAAACTAATAAACTAATAACTAAACTATTAAAAAACTAATAATAACTAATAAATAACTAAATAATAACTATTAAACCTAAATAATAAATAACTAACTAATTAATAAAACTTACTAATAAATTAATAAACTAAAAACTAAAACTAAAACTAATAACTAAAAATAATAAAATTAATAAATATTAATAACTAATAATAACTAAAATCCTAACTAAAACTAATTAATAATCTAAATAACTAATAACTAATAATAACTACTAACTAACTAATAAATAATAAATACTACTAATAATAATAAACTAATAAAATAAAAACTGCACATAATTAATATTAATTAAAACTAACTAAACTAATAACTAACAATAATAATAATAACTAATAACTAATAAAACTAAAATAATACTAATAACTAATAATAATAAAATTAGTAAACTAATAAACTAATCAAACTAACTAAACATAACTAACAAAAACTAACTAAACATAACTAATAAAAACTAACTAAATAACTAAATAAATTAATAATAACTAAATAATAAATAATAACAAATAAATAACATAAAATAATTAAAAAACTCAAAATTAATAAAAAAAACTAAACTAAAAAACTAATAATAACTAAAGAAACTAATAAAACTAAAATTAATAAGTAAATAAACTAATAATAACTAATAATAAATAACTAAACTTAATAATAATAACTTAACTAATTAACTAATAAAATAATGAAATTAAAACTAACTAATAACTAACTAATAATAACTAATAACTAAAACTAATAAACTAATAAACAAAATTAAATAACTAACTAAACTAAACTAATAAAAAAGTAATTATAAAAACTAAACTAATAAACTAAATAATTAAATAACTAATAATAATAAACTAATAAATTAATAACTAATAAAACTAATAAACTAATAATAACTAAAGTAATAATAAATAAATAAAATAATAACAAAAACTAATAATAATAATAACTAACTAACAATAACTAATATATAACTAATAACTAATAAAAACTAAACTAAACTAACTAAATAATAATTGAAAATAAACTAATAACTAATATTAAAACTAAATAACTAATAATAATTAACTAAATAATTAAACTAATAACTAATAAAAAAACTAATTAACTAAATTAACTAATAAAATTAAAACTAATAAGGAGTAAAAACTAATAACCTAATAAAAACTAATAACTAAATAAAACTAATAACTAATAAAAACTAATAACTAATAATAAAAACTAAATAACTAATAAAACTAAAACTAGCTAACTAATAATAATAATAATAATAATAATAATAATAAATAATAATAAAACTAATGAACTAATAACTAAACTAGATAAAAAAAACTAAACTGAAACCTAAATAACTAATAAAATCTAATAAAACCTAATAAATTAAACTAACTAATAACTTAACTAACTAATAAACTAATAACTAAAATAATAAACTAATAATTAATAATAATAATAATAATAATAATAGCTAATAACTAAAAAAACTAACTAATAAACTAATAAACTAACTAAAACTAACTAATGACAAATAACTAATAACTAAAAACCTAATAATACTAATAATAAACTAATAATAAAAAACTAACTAAACTAATAACTAATAAACTAATAATAAAAAATTACTAGTAATAACTTAATGAATAACTAACTAATAATAACTAAATATTAAGAAAAAAAAATTAATAAAACTAGTAAATAATAAAATAAACTAAATAATAAATAATAAACTAAAATAATAATAACTAAACTAATAAAACTAACTAATAAAATAAATAATAAACCTAACTAAAACTAATAAACTAAAAGCTAATAAAACTAAATAGTAATAAACTAAAAAACTATAACTAATAACTAATAAAAACTAATAATAGTAATGAAACTAAACCTATAACCTAATAAACTAATAAATTAATAATTAATAAAAACTAATATTAACTAATAACTATAACCAATAACTAATATTAATCATAACTAATAAAACTAAATAAAAACAAATAATAACTAAAAAACTAATAATAAACTAAACTAATAACTAATAATAAAAAACTAATAAACTAACTAATAACTAATAAACTAATAAATAATAAATAATAAAGCTAATAATAACTAATATAACAAACTAAATAATAAACCATCTAAACCTAATAACAAATTAAAAATAATAACTAAACTAAAATGAATAATACTAAAAAATAATAAACTAATAATAACTAAAACTAATAATAACAAATAACCTAATTAACTAATAAACTAACTAAAAGTAATAAACTAATAAAACCTAATAATAATAATAATAATAATAACTAAACTGAACCAAAAACTAATAAAACTAAACTAATAAATAACTAAAAATAAATTTAAAACCTAATAATAATAAACTAAGAATAATTAAACTAATAAATAAATAATAAAAATAAACTAATAACTAATAATAATAACTAAAAACTAATAACTAAATAATAATTAAACTAAAAAACTAATAAAACCAAATAATAAAACTAATAACCTAAAACTAATAACCTAATAAACTAACAATAATAACTAAAATAAACTAATAAACTAATAATAATTAATAATAATAAATAAACCTAATAACTAAAATAATAATAAATAATAATTACTAATAACTAATAAATACTAAAACCTAATAACTAAACTAATAAATAAATAACTAATAAGAATTAACTATTAATAATAAATAATAACAAAATAAAAACTAACTAATAAAATAAACTAATAACTAAAAACTAATAAAAACTAATAATAATACTAACTAATAATAACTAAAATAACTAACTAATAATAATAATAATAACTAATTAATGAAACTAATAATATTAATAAACTAATAACTTAAACTAATAATAATAACTAAATAACTAATAAAACTAATAACTAAAAAAATAATAAAACTAAAAGCTAAACTAATAACTAATAATAATAACTAATAATAATAAACTAATAATAATAACTAATAAACCTAATAACTAAGAAAACTGAAACCTAACTAATAACTAACTAAAAATAACTAATAACTAATAATAAAAATAATAAATAAAAACTAATAAAACTAACTAAAAACTAATAAACTAAACTAATAAAGACTAAAACTAATAAACTAATAATAAAACTAATAAAATATAACAAAATAAATAAAACCTAATAACTAATTATAACTAATAATAAATAACTAAATAAATAATTATTATATAAATTAATTAAATTAATAACTAACCAAACTAACTAATAAAATAAATAAAACTAAACCTAAAAACTAATGAAAATTAACTAACTAAACTAAGTAACTAATAACTAAAACTAATAATAAAAACTAAAATTAAACTAAAAACTAAACTAAACTAACTAATCTAACTAAAATTAAACTAATAAACTAATAAAACAAAAAAAACTAAAGAAAACTAATAAAACTAACTAAATAATAAACCTAATAACCTAAAAAAACCAACTAAACTAACTAAAACACTAAAACTTAATAACTAAACTAAACTAACTAATTAAACTAAAATTAATAAATAATAACTAAATTAATAATAAACTAACTAACAAACTAATAACTAAATAAAACTAATAAACATAAGTAAAAAACTAATAACTAACTAATAATAAAACTAAACTAATAACTAAAACTAATAACTAACTAAAACTAATTAAAATTAAAAACTAACTAATAATAAACTAATAAAACTAAAACTAAAAAACTAAAAACTAAAATAATAATAATAATAACTAAACTAATAACTATAAACTAATAAACTAATAAGTAACAAAAACTAACTAAATAATTAAAAAAATAAAACTAAATCATTAAACTAAACTAATAATAAACTATCTAAATGAAAAGTTAACTAAAAAAACTAATAACTAATAATAACTAATAATAATTAAATAACTAATAATAACTAATAACTAAAATTAATAACTAATAATAGTAACAAAACTAATAATAACTAATAACTAATAATAATTTAAAAAACCTAAAACTTAACTAGCTAAAACTAATAAGAAAACTAGTAAAATTAATAAACTAATAATAAATAAAATAAATAAACTAATAACTAAATAAATAATTAATTAATTAATAATAAAATAACTAACTAATAAATAACTAATAAAACTCAAAATAAATAACTAAACTAATAATTATAACTAATAATTAACTAATAAACTAAACAAACTAATAAATAACTAAACTAATAATAACTAAACTAATAACTAATAATAACTAATAAATTAACTAAAAATAATTAACTAATAGCTAATAAAATAGTAATAAACTAATAACTAATAAATAATATTATTATAATTAAATAATAAAAGTAATAATAATAATTAAATAAAAAACTAAAAAACTAAACTAAAACTAATAATAACTAAACCTAACTAATTAATAACGAAACTAATAACTAAATAAAAACTAACTAATAATTAAATAATAGCAATAAATAAATAACTAAAATAATAAAAATAACTCAAATAATAAACTAACAAACTAATAAACTAATAACTAATAACTAAAAAATAATACTAACTAAAATAATAACTAATAATAATAATTAATAATAAAATTAATAACTAACTAAAATAATAATAATAATAATAATTAATAACTAATAAACTAATAAACTAATAACTAATAACTAATAAATAACTAATAAACTAACTAATTAATAAATAATACTAATAATAACTAATAGTAATAAACTAAATAACTAAAAACTAATAAAACAAAATAAGCTAACTAACTAAAATAACTAATAACTAAACCTAATAACTAACTACAAACTAAATAACTAATAACTAATAATGACTAAATAAATAATTAATTAATTAAAACTAATAAACTAATAACTAACTAATAATAATAAACTAATAAACTAAAAACCTAACTAATAAAAAACAACTAACTAACTAATAATAAATAATTAATAATAATAACAACTAAACTAAAAAACTAATAAACCAAGTAACTAATAATAAATAACTAATCTAAATAATAATTAAATAAACTAACTAATAAATAAAAAATAAAATAAAAATAAAACTAAAGTAAAAGTTAAACCTAAACCTAAACCAAAAAATAAACAAAATAAAATAAAACTAAAATAAATAAACATAAAACAAATAAACTAAAGTAAATAAAAAAAATAAAAAATAAAAAATAAAACAAACCCTAAACAATAAACTGTAAACCTTATGCCCTAAACCTTAAGCACAAAATCCTAAAACTAACCCTATACCCTAAACCTTAAACCGTGAACCCTAAAACTTAAGTCCCTAAATCCTAAACCCTAAACCCTAAACACTAAACCATAAACTCTAAAACCATAATCCCTAAAACCATAAGCCCTAAACCCTAAAAGCCTAAAACCTAAACCCTAAACCCTAAAACCTATGACTCTAAACCCTAAATCTCAAACACTAAACCCTAATCCCTAACTAAACTAATAATAAACTAATAACTAATTATAACTAAAAAAGCCTAAAACTTAACTAACTAAAAAACTAATAAACTTAATAAAACTAATAAACTAATAATAAATAATAAAATAACTAAATAGATAACTGAATAAGTAATAAATAAACTAATTATAAATTAACAAATTAATAAATAACTAATTAAAATTAATAAAACTAATAACTAAAACTAATAACTACCTAATAAACTAAACTAAATAATAAATAAATAAATAACTAAATAATAATTAAACTAATAACTAATAATAACTACTAAAATAACTAAAAAAAACTAACTAATAACTAAAAATAATAATAAACTAATAACTAATAAATAATAATAATAAATAATAAAACTAATAATAATAACTAAATAAAAATAAAAACTAATAATAAGTAAAATTAACTAATAAATAACTAAGCTAATAAGTAAATAAAAACTAATTAATAACTAAATCATAATAATAAATAATAATTAATAAATCTAAAACTAATAAACTAATAACTAATTGTAAAATTAAATAACTAAATGAAAAAATTAATAACTAATAAAATAATAACTAATAAACTAAATAATAAAATAACTAAATAATTAACTAATAAAAAGTAATAACTAAAATTCATAAAATAATAACTAATAATTTAATAAATAAACTAACTAAACTAATAACTAATAGAAGAATAAAACCAAAAAAACTAATAAAAACTAAATTAAATAATAAATAAACTAATAAACTAAATTATTAATAAACTAATATCTAATAACCAACAACTAAACTAAACTACTAACTAACTAACAACTAATTAAAACTAAGAATAAAATAAAATTAAAAAAACTAAACTAAACCTAATAAAATAATAAATAATAACTATAATAAAAAATTAATAATTAATAACTAATAAAATAATGAATTAATAATAATAACCATAAACTAACTAACTTACTAATAAATAATAACAAGAATAAATAATATAATAAACTAAATAAGTAAAAAACAAATAAACCTAAATAAACTAACTAACTAAAATAACTACAATAATTAAACATAATAACCAAATAAATAATAACCAATAATGACTAAACTAAATAACTAATTAATAATAACTAACTAAATAAATAACCAATTAGAACTAATAAACTAATAACCAACTAATAATAATAAACTAATAAACTAAAAACCCGACTAATAACCAAATAACTAACTAAACTAATAAATAATAACCAAATAATAATAATAATTACTACTAAACTAAAAAACTAATAAACTAATAACTAATAACTAATAATAAATAACTAAACCAAATAATAACCAAATAAACTAACTAATAAAACCAAACTAACTAATAACCAATGAACTAATAAATAACCAAAATAATAATTAATTAAAACTAATAATAATAATAATAATAATAATAAACTAATAACGAAAAAAATAATAATAACCAATAAAAACTAACTTAATAAACCAATAAACTAAGCTAATAAAATAATAAATAAAATCAAAATTAAAAAATAATAACCAATAACCAATTAAACCAAAAATAACAAAACCAACAAACCAATAAAACTAATAACCAAACCAATAACCAACCAATAACCAAACCAATAAACCAACAAATTAACAAC
>JAKCPB010001893.1:0-79268 GCA_021442155.1 Cymbidium sinense
ATTAATTTAGATATCTTTCATGATGTGAATTTGAATTTACTTTTTTTAAAAGCACTCATGATGATATATGGTTATGGCATAGGATATGTCATATTAACATGCACCCACTTAATAAAATTGCCAAACTTGATTTAGTAGTTGGATTGCCTAAATTAAATTTTCATTCAAACTATGTTTGTGATGCATGTATTCATGGTTAGCATTCTAGAAGCTCATTTATAAGTAAAATATTGTTTCTACTTCTAGACCTCTAGAATTATTGCACATGGATTTATTTGGTCCTATTAGCACCAAATTAGGTGGAAAAATTATGGTTTTGTGATTGTTGATGATTTCTCTAGATATACTTGGGTTTTATTTGTAACTTACAAGGATGATGTTTTGGTGAGTTTAGAAAGTTTTCTAAATATATTCAAAGAGAACAAGGTCTTTTATTAATAGGGTTCAAACCGATCATGGTGGAGAATTTGAAAATAAATTATTTGAGGATTATTGTGATGAACATGGGATTAGACATAATGTTTACCTCCCCAAAAAATGTGGAAGTAAAGAGAGAAAAAATATAGAATATTAATTGAATTAAGTAGATATATGCTTGATGAGTATAAATTGCCAAAATTTTTTGGCGTAAATGCATGTTATGTGATGAATAGGATCTATTTTAGACCAATTTTAAAGAAGACATCCTATGAATTGTTTTTTGGAAAGAAGCCTAAGAGTGAACACTTTCATGTATTTGATGTAAATGCTTTATTTTGAATAATAGAAAAGAGCATTTAGGTAAGTTTGATTGCAAATCGATGATGGTATTTTCTTAGGATACTCTCTTTTTAGTAGAGCTTATAGAGTTTACAATAAAAGAAAAATGATTGTAGAAGAATCAATGCATGTTATTTTTGATGAAAATTTAATTGATCCTATTAGAAATGAAGTGATTGATGAAGAGATTGATAATTTTAAGAAAATATCTTTAGAAGATAATATGGAAGATTCATTGCCTAAAGAATGGAAATATAATAAAAATCATCCAAAGGAACTAATTATAGGAGATCCTTCAGAAGGAGTTATGATTAGAATACATAGTAGAGATGTTGTAGATCATTCACATTTTTTCTCGAGGTTGAACCTAAAAATTTAGAAGAAGCATTAAATGATAATTTTGGATTATTGCTATGGAAGAGGAGTTGAATCAATTTGTAAGAAATGATGTTTGGGAATTAGTCCCAAGACCCCAAGATCAAAATGTCATTGGAACAAAATGGATCTTTAGGAATAAGCTAGATGATTCAGTTGTATTGTTAGAAATAAAGCTAGGTTAGTTGCACAAGGTACAAGTTGAAGGTATAGATTTTGAAGAATCTTTTGCACCCGTAGCAAGACTGGAAGCTATCAGGTTACTCCTTGCTTATGCTTGTTTTAGGGATTTTAAACTTCTTCAAATGGATGTTAAGAGTGCATTTTTGAATGGATTTATCAACCAAGATGTATTTGTAGAGCAACCACCTGGATTTGAGAGCCTTGATTGTCCAAATCATGTGTATAAATTAAAGAAAGCCTTATATGGTTTAAAATAGCTCTTGTGCTTGGTATGATAGGTTAAGTAACTTTTGATAGATCATGGATTTAGAAAGGGTAGAGTAGATACCACCTTATTCCTTAAGAGCATAGATGATGATTTGATTGTGGTACAAGTGTATGTAGATGATATATTATTTGGAAGTACAAATGAATCTTTGTGCCATAAGTTTTCATCTTTGATGTCTAAAGAGTTTGAAATGAGTATGATGGGAGAACTTAATTTTTTCTTAGGTCTTCAAGTGAAGCAACAAGAAAATGGCACATTCATCAGTCAAACCAAGTACATAAATGAATTGCTTGAGAGGTTTGACATGAAAAGATTTAAATCTAGTAAAACTCCTATGAGCCCATCTATAAAATTGGTTTTAGATGAATTAGGAAAATCTGATGATCAAAAACTTTATAGGAGTATGATAGGTTTACTTTTATACCTTGCTGCTAGTAGGCCTGATATTATGTTTGTTGTTTATTTGTGTGCTCATTTTTAGGCCAACCCGAAAGAATCTCATTTAATAGCAGTCAAGCGTATCTTTTAGTATTTAATAGGCACTACTAGGTTAGGTTTATGGTATCCTAAAAATTCTTTATCATGTGATTTGGTTGCTTATTTTGATGCTGATTTTGTGGGATGCAAAGTAGATAGAAAAAAGCTCACATGTCATTTTTAGAATCATCACTTGTGTCTTGGCCATCTAGAAAACAAAATTTTGTAGCTTTATCCACTATTGAAGCTGAGTACATAGCTACCGGTAGTTGTATTGCTCAGGTCCTTTGGTTAAAGCAATAATTAAAAGATTTTGCTATTAAGCAAGATCACATTCTAGTTCAGTGTGACAATACTAGTGCTATTAATTTGACCAAAAATCCTATCCAACACTCACGAACCAAGCATATAGAAATTAGACATCATTTTATTAGGGATCATGTTTTGAAAGGTGATGTTAATATTAATTTTATTAGTACCGATTTATAAATTGCAGATATTTTTACAAAACCCTTACCAGAAGAACATTTTTGTACTTTAAGATGCATGCTTGGAATTTTAGATCCTAATATTTAAAATTGTATGTAGCTTGTTCTCACTTTTGATGTTATCAAAAGGGGGAGAAGAGTAAAATGTTGGTTAGTATTAAGTCTATTTTATGCATACATTTAGGGGGAGCAACATTATTCATCTCTTATGCATAAATTTTTTTAGAAGAGAATTTTTTCAAAAACTATGATGAAAGGTCAATTTGCACCTTCATCAAAATCAATACCCAACATTAGTTTGTCATCATCAAAAAGGGCGAGATTGTTGGCTTAATGAGCCTCATGTTCAATCCGATCAATTTTGATGATAATAAACAAATGCTTGAATGTTCTAATGAATGTTTTTATGTGTTTTAGATATATCAATTGCTAATTACATATCCAATACATCTCATAATATGTTTGAGGAAATTGCAAGAGTAGAAGAATGAAAGATAGATCAATTTGGATAATGTGAAGCTCAAAATATAATATTTTATGTTATATGCATTTATTCATTGGCATGAATCAATTTGCTCACAACTTAACATATTATTCTAATGAGGTTAATTTATATAATTCTCTATCTAATTAACATTCAATTATATGTTTCATACATAGCATTTGAATTGTCAAAATAATAAATGATAATGACTATTAAGTGTAATTATTTTATTTACTTAATATAATTAATTATTTTAATTTAATTTGATGGTTATATGATAACTAACATATGTATGATTATATGTAAATTATATCATAATATTTAAATGTCACATGTCAAAATTAACAAAAAATATATGAAATTTTGTATTTTAGCCAAAGTCATTTTATAATCAAGGAATTTATATCGATTTCATCTCAATGGATTCCTTGGATTTTTTCCTTTAATTTGATAGGTCACATGACCCATGATTGATTAAAATTGAATTTATTATGACTTTTTTTCATTAGCTGATTTTAATAATGAATGCATGCTACATGCTTTGAATATATTAAGAGCCATATTTGATTATTTTTTACTTGCCCATGTGAATAGCCAATTTTGGCTGCTTTAATTTAATATTTATTTAATATAAATTATTATTTTATTGAATATTAAATTATCACATGATAGCATGAGGTTAGAATAATATATTTTTTTGAAATAATTTAAAATGACATTCTTGCCTATAAATAGCCCTCATTCTCAAAGCATTCCTCATTCAAAATTCAAAATCCCTCCAAATCTAAGAGAAAATTTCTTAGATTTTCCTTCCAAGTGTTCTCCAAATATTGCAAGATCAAATCCTTGGTTTGGAAGCTTCAACATCATCAACTAAGCAAGCTTTCTCAAATTACTTGAGTTTGTTTTCTTGATCTTAATCCTTTTTAGTTGTTCATGCTATTTTCACCATCTATTTATTCTTTCTAATTTATACTTTTTGGTGCATTAGTCTTTGGACATTGTTTTTCACATCAAAGTTTCTCAATCATCTTTTGTAAAAAACTCTTGTGATGGTTTGTAGACCTATTTCGACTTGTTAAAAATTTTAAATTCCTACAAATTTCTTTTGGTTTCTTGAAATATTTCTTCATTAATCTCATTTGGAAAGATCACTTATTCTTAGATCTATTTTAGAAGTATATTTTAAGCATTTTAAATTAAATTATTATGCTGAAATTATTTTCATATTTGCTAGATATCTCTTTTTAATTAAAAGCTTACTAGCCTACTTAGATCTATCATATACTCATTTTATTTAAGTATTTTGTGATCATTAGCTTTAATTGAAAGAATATTTTTGGTTAAAATAAAACAAATTATTCCTTGCTGAAATTTATTTTATTGTGCAAAAGAATATTTTGAATTCATTTTGAAATAATTTTTATATTAGTCTACAAATTGTAATAACATAAACATCTTAGTAAGATCACTTTAAGATATTTATTTTATTATTTCTTATCAATATTAAGTGAGCATTTTATCTTGCCAAAATTTTTTAAGTGATCGTGAGATCATTTTTTGAATTGGATAGCTTGGTATATTTGTGAGAGATTTATTTTATCAAAATTTATTATTTTGTATTTTTCTTTTTGTGCTGTAAAATTTATATTGGGGTTGTACTCACCCCTTTGTAGAAGAGTATATATTATTGTAGGGGTTGTACTCGCCTATTTATAGGAGAGTACTATTTGTAAGCTATTTTGCATTTAGTGGATTCCTAGTGGGGTGGCTGGTGGACATAGGCTTTGGGGTTTGGTCAAACCACGTAAAATTGTGTATTATTGTCTCTCTTTTTTCTTTACTATATTTTATTTTTGCTGCATTAAGAATTATATCTTGTCATTATAAAATCAAAAATTAATTTTCTACTAAAAATTAAAATTTAAGATTTAAGTTTTAAAATTTTTAATATCACCCAATTCACTCCCCCCCCCCTCTTGGGTGCTATAGTGACTCACATATCTCCCAATAGTGGATGTTTGCATCCCTTACGTTCATGATTTGTTTGTCGGGGAGATCATTATTGAGCAAGAAATCTGCAAAAAGTGGATGCACCTCTAGAAAGTTCACGAGTGCTTGTCCTTTCATCGCATAGAGTGGTACGAATGTATGGTCAAACTGTGATAAAATCATGGACCATCCTGACAACCGTCAAGTTAGCATCGGCCATGTCATGAGATATTGGAGTGGGTTGACTCTATAAATCAAGTTTACTTTGTGAGAGAGCATATAGTGTTGTAGCTTTTGGGATGCGAAGATTAAAGTTAGGCAATACTTCTCAATGGATGGATAGTTTACCTCAACAGGTATCAGGCGATGGCTGAGATAATAAAGTGAGTTCTCTTTTCCCCACATCATTGGCTTGGGCCAACAAAGTGCCAAGGGAGTCATCTAATGCAACAGTAGAGAGTATAATAGGTTTCCAGGGATAGAGGCGGCTAAGACTAGTAGCATCATAAGATATTGCTTGATGCTTTCAAATGCATGTTGGCATTTATCATCCCACTTGAACTTGGCATCTTTCTTGACTAGTGTTGAGAATTGTTGACATCTGCTTGATAGGTTGGATATAAAGCATCTTAGATACACCAACCTCCCTTGGAATGACCTGAGTTGGGTTAAACTTTTAGGGGTGGCATTTCTAATATGACTTTAGTCTTCTATGGGTCGATCTTAATTCCACAGTGTCAGATAATGAACCCCAAGAACTTCCCTGAAGTTACTCCAAATGCTAGTTCATAGGGTTCAATTTAAGGTTATATTATCTTAACCGCTCAAAAATTACTCTCAAGTCAAAGAAATGGTCTTCCTTTTCTTTACTTTTGACCATGAGATCATCGATGTAACATTCGACTTGGTGGTAAATGAATTCATTGAAAATTCAAGTCATGGCCAACTAGTATGTTGCACCAGCATTTTTAAGGCCTAAAGGCATGACTTTATAATAATAAATTTTGATAAGGGTTCTGAAAGCAGTGTTCCTTTCATCTTTAGGTGTCACCTTTATTTGGTTATATCTAAATGAACCATCCATGAAAGAAAGGACTGCATGAGATGAGGCAATGTCCACCATCAATTCTAGTATCGATAATGAAAATTCATCTTTTGGACATGCCTTATTAAGATCCCTAAAGTTGACACATATGCAAATTTGGCCATTCTTCTTCTTAACTGGAATGATGCTAGCCAACCAGGTCAGATATATTTCCTCCCGGATGAAGCCAACATCAATGAGTTTCTTGATTTCAGAGATGACTTGTTGTTCAATGTCCAATCGCATGCGTCTAGGAGCTTGCTTGATGGGGTTATCGTCAGGTTGTTGTGGTGTTTATTTTCAATTCATTTGTATGGGGGAAGACACCATGCAAATTTGAGGGTATATTTATTAAGATGATTGGGTACAACATTAATGAATAGTATACTATCTCGAGAGATAGAAGTCACTACCCTACAATAGACCTAATCACTTAATAAGGACTCCTAAGGCATGATGGGTCTTCGAATATACGATAGATTTTACCCCTACTTTACATGGATGAATAAAGTAGGGTTTATTTAAATTGGGTTCTAAAGTTCTTTATGGGGGCAAACCCCCATAATTAATTACATCATAAGGAAAGTGAATCCCTTAAGAATACTCTCGATTAAAGTAGGCGATTGTTGTCTCCAAAGAATTCAAAGATAGGACTATCAATAAATTGGTTGTATTTTAGAAGATCAAGTGAAATGGATCAATAGGGAAGAGTTATTATCAAAATTAAAGGAGATGAGTAGGGAGTGCTCATGATACTAGGAAACCTAGTGAGCACTCCAATCTATCCTATGGTTGGGCTTTATATATTTGAAGTTAAGGAGATTTATTTATTTGAGTTAAAATTTTATTAGAAATCTAGAACTTATAATTCCATAATAAAAGATTATGGTAATGCCTAAGAGGTGAGGATTTATGCTTGTAGCTGCAAGAAATAGCGACCTCAAATCCTAAATCTAGGGAGCTTTGGCAAGGGCCAAAGCATGACCTAAATCTAAGGCAAAAGTGGGTATATGGTTTACCTCCACAAGAGAGAGTAAACCACCATTTACTTATTACCACCTAGAGTGGCAGCCAACTAACTCCTATGCTTTAAATCCATATAGGCATGTCACATGATTTTTCAAGATGGCTAGGTTGTTATTATTTAGAAAAGAAACTAAGTCCTTAAACCTACTCCCTAAGAGACTAGAAGGGTATGAATGATGACTTAAATCTCATGCAAATTTTTGTCAAATTTTATTTAATTTGGGACTCTTTATTTTAACACAGGCTATGGGATTTTGTATGCCTAAATGCATGAGAAGTTGATTATGGGCCAAATCAAATGGGAAAGAGGTGTTCTTCCATCATATGCTCTCAAAGCTTAAGCCCTTACTATCTAGTAAAGATGGAAGCCCTCCTTAACAAGAGTGAAATAAGATGATTATGCATGATATTAACATACAACATCTAGTTAAGGGGTTACTAAATATTTTATTATCTTGATTTAATGCCTAGGCTTTTATATAATGTTATGAGTTATTTTAGAGGTTTAGTTATGAGTTGTTAGTTTGGATAGAAAAATTAATTTTTATCCTAGGAGCCTAATCACATCCAAACCATACAACAATCACCAATCATAAATAAACTATGAAAAGACATGCTTTTCTAATGCACAATCTAAACAAAATATCAAACAATTTTATAAAGCTATCAAAAGAATAAAAGGTCGATGCGAGGGTATCCATCTGAAAGAAATGTGGGTAGCCGAGTTCTACTCTTATACAACTTGGATTATAAGAGAATAATTACAATTATAAATGATGAATGTTATGGGGGTCTTCATTCTTCATTCTTCCTTCTTCATTTCTTCATCTTCCATTTCTTTATTTGATTTGCTACATTTCTTTCTTCCTTTTGGCTTGATTTGGATGTGCTTGCTCCAAAGGCATCACATGGCACATAAAACTTAGTCTTATAACCAATGCTCATCCTAATCCCTTATAACACTCATCCTAATTCTAATGCAAAATTACATTAAAAGAAGGAAAGTAAATCTAGCTACACCTGCAAAACAAATGTTAGCTAAACACACCATACAACCCAAACAGTTATATGAATAATTTAGAGTTAGCACCCCACACTTGGGTAACCAAGCCCACCTGTCGTAACTTGGATCATGCTTAGGGGCTAAGCAACTTGCACAACAAAAGTATTTATATTTTTATTGGAGCTCTTAAACATCACCCCTTATAGAAAATATGAGTAGGTTAATATCAGCCTAACATCTAGACTATGCACACACACCCTAACATCCAGTCTAAAATAATACATTACAAAATAAGCATATATCAAATCATACACCACCCTAACATAAAACTAGAAATGGTGACTTAGTCTAATGTGTGTGAATTAAAACTTGTGTGGTATGTCCTAACTAGGCTTTAGAGTTGTAATTTACTAAGTGTGAGGGATTTAATTTATAAAGGGTTTGATTTCTCTTTAGGTGATTTAACTGATTTGAAGATTTTAATTAGTGGTTTCTTTTGTTTCATATGGCCTATGCTTAACAACTAAGTATTATAAAGAGAAGAAAGAGAGGGAATCTCTCTTTCATCCCTACCTTAAGTCACTTCTAAAGCAAGTTAATTAACCAATTTCTTTTAGTGAATGACTTGTTATATATTTTGATTAGTCCTAAGTTTGGCTTAGTTTAAATAAACTCATTCAATAAGAAAGACATCTTAAGATTAATTGGAATGAATTACTATCACATAACATATATTTGTTTATTTCTTTCCATCATATATAACATGCATATGGTTTAGTCCTAAACATACCTATACATGCAATTTATGTTTTAGCACACTTAAATGATGAATGCAAAGAAGTATGTTTGGAATTTAGATATTTCATTTGATTGGATTATGATTGCATGCCTTTTTAATAAAAAAGAGGGATACTTCATCCCTTAGCTAAATACACATTCACATGTATAAAAGTTCTAAGTGAGTACATCGCCATTATTCTGCACCAGGGGTGTAGGGTACAAGACCTACTTAGGGCTACTTAAAGCCTCATAGCCCCGGTGTGTCTAGACTAATATACCACTTTCTTAGATACATATGGATGTATAATCAACTATAAGGATAGAAAAACCCATGCAAAAGTTATATTTGATTCACTTGATTTATGATTCTTATTCATTGGTCATATATACAAATATGTATAATAGTTTATGTGAGTACTGTGCCATTGTTTTGACCACGTAAGGTACAAGACCTACTTAAAGCCCTCACAGTCCCAGTGTCCAGTAATATTCCACTTTTCTTAGATATATATGAATGTACAAAGAAGGAACCACAAGAATGAGAAGTCATGCAAGAAGTCATATTTGATTTGACTATATGATTTACATATGTGATATGTAATTCTTCCCAAGTCTTAACATGGAGGTGCATAGGAATGGATTTATACAAATGTTGTGCTTTTCAAATGAACTATGCATTTGTGAATCCTATATAAATCCATGTAAGATAAGGGAAGAGAGCTTCATATTACATATCCTATATTACCAACACTTGCAAACTTATAGATATTTGTAATTAGCATCACTCCATATGTTATAATTGGTTTATACACTTTGAAAAATAATTTTGATTTAGTAGTGATAATAGCCACACTTATTTTAAATTTAAATCACCACATGCAATTTGACATTGAAGAAACCATTTCATTTAATTAATTTTAAAATAAATGAATGCATGATTACACATGGAAAGCAATATTTAGCATGATTGGAAAGAAATAAAGGAACATAAGCACATGATCTCATTCATCCTAATTAATTCCTAAAGACAATCATACTAAATAAGGCTACTTAAGATAAACTTAAGTTCTTAAATATTATTTCATTTTGAGTTTGACTTGATTTAGGAAATAAGAAAGAGGTTTGTTGTTCCTAATCCCATTCCCCAAGTGTGAGTTAATTTTGGTTCAATGAAGAAATAATTAAGTTGATTTTATGGTTTAATTTTGTTAGGGTATAGATTAAGCCAATTAATTAACCCTTACCTAACTTATCTTAAGTTAATTAACTAATTAATAATGAGCTAATATGATATGAAATCACATGAAAAGTATTTATTTACAATGCTCCTAAGAAATGAAAGGGCCTAAAGCAATTGGCTCATGATTAATAGTTAATTAAGCTTAAGGGACCTCACTTAACTATTTTTATGATTTTCTCACACATGTGAGCTAATCATAATTTCATCATCTCTCACTTTGGGTTATTGAACACCCAAAGAGCTACCCAAGATTAAATTAGGGAAATAGATTCAATTGAATTAGTTAAGTTCATTAATTAATTAATTAAGTCTTAATTAACTTTAGCCAATCAAAATAAGATGGGCTTAAAGAAAGAGACAAAGAAGGGAGCCCAAATCACAATCCTTAAATCCTCTTAATTAGGTAATTAAGGTTCGTATGATTTGGATTTTAATTAATCTCATTAATTAATTAATTAAGATGTTAATTAATTAATTTTAAGGGATTGAAGAAGGCTTAAAGAAAAGAATGAAAGGGGAGTCCCAATCCATTTCCTAGACTTCATCACCATTAACAGAGGTTAATGAGCTTAATTCATTGATTAATTTACTATTCATTTGCTTAATTATCACTAATTACATTAAGAGGGAGATTAAAACTTAATCAATTGGTTTCTCTAAGTAAGCAATCAATAAAATCCCAAAAAAAAAATAGAGGTCATCCCTAAACATATTCAAAAAAGTTTGAGATTAATTGGATGGTTAATTAGGGAGTAATTAGTTAAATAAATTTCTAATTAAACTTTAATTAAGCCAAATTTACTATTCAAAATCAATTAATAATAATTTCTAGATTCTACTTTGAACTATCTTTAAAATGAGCCTCAGTTTGTATTTTTTTGATTTTTTCTAGAATTAATTATGAATTTAGGATGTTTCAAGATTAAAAATAAGTTAATTAGCCTTAATTAAAGCCTTAATCCCATTGGGCCATGTGGTGGCTGACACGGCGCGCTTTCCACATGGCGTGGATTCTATTTAAGTTGTCACATCTGAATGTTGACTTGGATGGTGGCGTGGTAACTCCATGGACCGTCTGATATAAGATCGGACGGCCATGATTAAACCCACAATTTTGAGGGATTAATCAAAGGTTCTAAGCGTGATTAGATCTGGATCATCCATTTCGATCATGCGAGATGGACGGTCCATGATCTATCTCCTCCTGAGCATCGAACAATGGCTACCATCCATCGATCATTGCTCGATCCGAGTTCACCCGAGCTCGGATGGAGATGAAAATGGTCCCACACCTTTGGGGAAGCACAACAATCAAAAATAGTGGAAATCGCAGGACATTGAAATTTCTTTCACAAAAGACTAACCTATTTTCATTCAAGGATCAGTTTCAATGGAATACCTAACCGGAGCTTATGACCGGGTTCAACAATTGAGGAAGCTTCATTTCATGAAGCCCTTGATCATGAGCTTTGATTTGGTGTGGTTTGCTCGGAAGACCAATGCATTAGTCGTAGGTGGTTGGTCTTGATCAAACTCTACCCTCTGACCATTGAGAAGCTTGGGAAAGGATTCATTCTTTCTCGTTTAGCTGCAAGAAAGGTATGTGTAAAGTTAATTGCACTTTGGTAGAGATTTGAGAAAATGAGAATGGTGGCCTCCCTATTTTGATTTTGCATAAAACTTAGAATGGGGATTTTGGGGAACTTGGGAAAGCTTGGAAATCACTTTAGGAACTCTCTCCTTGGGCTGCTAGGGTTAGATCAAATTTCTTTGAGTTGAGTGAGAATGAGAGTGGGTATACCCCCTCATTCCTTTGATCAGACGATCACGGCTTGCTTGGCTTCTTCTTGATCAATTGACCATTTCAAAGGGTTGTGGAGGTCCTTGGGTGCATGATGTGGCTCAATTTGGTTGCGTGAGGTGTGTAAGGGGCCCAAGGAGGAAGTGCTTGTCCTTAGTGGTTTGAAAAGCTCCATGGGAATGGGAGGTGATTTCACCTCCCATGGATCATGGTGACCCAACCACCTTTGGGTCAGGTTAGCCATGGTCCTAGGTGCCTAAGTGGACCTATGATCGGTGCCAAGTGGCTAAAGGGAGAAAATGACTCAATGTGCATGTGTCTTATCTCATGGGATGCCCTAAACCTAAAGGCAAAATAGTCATTTGGCTATGGGTTTGATTTGGGCAGATTTGAAAGGGGTCAAAAGTGGGTTAGCCCAAATTTCAACTTGTTTGGAGTTTGTTTGGTTTGATTTGACTTATTTAGGTTAAATTGGGTCAAGTTGACCGATTGGTCAAATTGAGTCAAATCAAGGGTTGGGTCAAGTTCACATGACCAATTGGTATGTGTTGGTATCATTAGTTTGATTCAATTTGCTTTGGATTTGATTATGGCTCATTTGGGTTCATATAGGTCAAATGGGTCAAGTTGACCAATTTGACCAATTTGACCAATTTGACCAAATTGGATTAGGTTAGGTGTTGAGTCAAGTTCAATTGGCTAATTGAAAATGATTGTAGGCCTTGGTTTGGTTTAATTTGGATTTTGGCTAATTTGACCCTTTAGGTCAATTTGGGCTAGGTTCGGTCAAGTTGACCAATTGGTCAACTTGGGCTCACTTATGCTTTGGTCAAGTTCAATAATCAATTTGGAATGAACTTGAGCCATTGGTTGCAATCAATTTGAATCAAATCATGATTTGACCCATTTTGACTTTTTATGCCAATTTGGGTCAACTTGGGTCAAATGGCTAATTAGGCTTGGTTTGGCTCAAGTGAAGGTTTGGTCATGTTAAATCATTGATCTTGAGTTGGTTTGAATCAATGGTTTGAATCAATTTGGCATATGGTGGATTTTGGCTAGCTTGGGTTTCATTTGGGCTAAATGGTTGACTTGGTCAGCGGCTAGGTTGACTTGGTTTGACCCAATTCATGACAATTGATTAACCTAGGATGATCAATAATCATGACATGAAGTTTGGATTGGCTTAATTCACATTGATTTGAATTGAATTGGATTTTGGTTCATGTAGGTCAAATTGGCCACTTTGGGTCAAGTGAGCCAATTGGGTTTAGTTGGCTTGATTTTGAGTTGGGTTTGATTTAATTGATTTTATATATGGATTTGAGATTGACATATAAAATCAATTGCAATTGGTTTGGGTTCATATGAGTTTTGGTTCAATTGAATATTTTAAGTCAAATGGGCTAGGTTGGGTTTGACTAGAGTTGATTTTGATTTGGCTTGATGATTGTAGATTTCATTTATATTTGGATAGATGATTGAAGGAATGATTAATTCAAGAAAAATCTATTAGTTTTGACTTGATTTGGATAGGATTTGGCCAAGTTCAAGGAATTGTCTTAAAAGGTATAAAGTGGATTTTAGTTTGATTTTGATTTAGTTTTGGCTATTTGAATTTATATTTCATTTATATTTGGGAATATAAATGAAGATATAGATGATTCATGAGAAAATTACTTGAGTTTGGAGTGATTTGGAAGTAAATTTGACCAAGCTCATGGATGTAGGTCAAAAGGGCTTAAGTAGGAATTCATTTAGTTTGTGTTTCAATCATTTGGAGTTTGGAATTAATTTATCATTTGGAATTTGATTTGAGATTGAATTTGATAATTGAGAAAATGTTGACCTCACTTTTGGAGTGAGCTTTCAACTTCTTCATCCTAGGCATAAGGACTCCTTTAAACATTAAGAGTTCCTTAATCTTAAGACACTTCTAGTGATTAGGTGAACACTTAACCTAACCCTAGAGACTTAGAAGAGTTAGCCATAGGAATAGGTTATGTCTTAGGGGTATTAGGAAAACTTGCATACCCTATAGCTTGAGACAAATCCTTACTCCCTTCTTTCAAGTCAAACATCAAATTCAAATCAACCTCAAACTTAAATCAACTTCAAATTCAAATCATCCTTAAATTCAAAACCAAATTTAAAACTCAAATCAATTCCAAATTAAATCTTAAATTAATTTCAACTCAAATGATTTTTTTCTCAAATCATTCAAATCAATTCCAAAAATCCAAATCATGAATCAATTCCAAATGATTGAAATCCATGATCAATTCTAAATCCAAAATCTTTCCTAGGCCTTTGATTTCATCTGATGGACTTAGCTCAAATCAAATCTAAATCACTTCAAACTCAAATGATTTTCTCATAATCCATTTATATATTCATTTTATATTAATATAAATGAAATATAAATTCAAATAACCAAAACTAAGTTCAAAACTCAATTCCAAATCCAAAATCTTTCCTAAGCCCTTTGATTTCACCTTATTAGCTCGAATCAAATCCAAATCACTTCAAACTCAAAAGATTTTCTCCTAACCCATTTATGTCCTCATTTATATTCACAAATATAAATGAAATATAAATTCAAATAACCAAAACCAATTCAAAACTCAAATCCAAATCCAACTTAAATCCAACCTATGCTCATTCAAGTCAAATTCTTGAACTTAGCCAAATCATTCTCAAATCAATGCAAACCTTTGGGTTTTCTCTTCAAATAATCAATCCTTCAATCATAAGCCCAAATATAAAAATAAACTTCAATCATCAAACCAAAATCAAACTAAAAAACCCATATTCACCCTTTTGACTTGAAATTGTCAAATGAATCAAAACTCATTTGACTCCAAATCACTTGTAATTAGATTTATATTTCAATCATAGGTCCATATGTGAGTTCAACCAAACTTGAATCAAGTCTTGATCAAGTCAATTGACCCATTTAGGCTCACTTGACCCAAAGTGACCTAAAGTACCTTTTTGAGCCAAATTCTAATCCAACACAAATTGGATTGAACTAAGCCCATCTAAGCCACCTCACATTGTGAACAACAATCATCTAGGATAATCAATCACTCAAATTGGGTCAAACCTACACTTAACCCAAATGAAACCCAAACTAGCCAAAATCCATTATAGGCCAAATTGACTGAAACCATTGATCTAAGACAATTCGAAAACCAATGATTGAGCTTGATCAAGCCATCAATTGACCCAAACCTAGCCCAATTGGCCACTTAACTCAAGTTGACCCAACTTGACCTAAAAAGTCAAAATGGGTCAAATCTTGATCTAAGCCAAATTGATTGCAACCAATGGATCAAATTCATTTTAAAGTGATTATTGAACTTGACCAAAGCCTCAATTGGCCAACTAGACCCAACCTAGCCTAATTGACCATGAACCCAACTTGACCTAAAAGGTAAATTCAACTTGAAATCAAACCAAACCAAAATTGATTGAAACCAAAGCTTGCAATACATTTCAAATGACCAATCAAGCTTAAACCAACCCATGACCTAACCCAATTGGGCCAAATAGGTCAAATTGGTCAACTTGACCCATTTGACCTAAATGAACTCAAATGAACCAAAACTAAATCTAAACCAAATTGAACCAAACCAATGGCACACATAGGTTCCAAATAATCATTTGAACTTGACCTAACCCATGGTTTGACCCAAATTGACAATCAGTCAACCTAACCCAAGTTGACCCATTTTGACCTAAATAGGTCAAATTGAACCAATTCAAACCAAATGACCTCCAAATCACTTAAAATTTGGTCCAACTCACTTTTCAATCATTTCAAATCTTAAATCAAAATCAAAGCCAAATGACTATTTTACACTTAGGTCGAAGGGTAACCCATGGCCAAATCCACATGGAATTTGGCCAATTCCTTCTCAATGCCACTTGACATCCTCCTAGTGGACCGTTTGGACACCAAGGAGGGTGGTGCACATGACCAAATGGGTTTGGGTCAGCCAAAAGCCAACTCATGGCCAAACTGATCCCTCCAATGGAAATTTTCCACTTGGATCACTCCATACACTCATTTAACACATGTGTTCTTCCTCTCCTCTACTCCTCTGCCAAAAATGAAGCACATGGAATTTAATGCCTAAACAAACCATTCAATCCAAGCAATTAATCAAAAATAGCAAGATGGCTCTCGATCATCCGATCCAAGGATGGGAAGATATATTTCCCCTCATTCTAACTCAAACCATACACAATGAATTCGATTGAGCCCTAGGAACCAAAACTGAGCTTCTCCAAGCCTTGGAAAGCATTCCCAAGGTCATTCCAATTCTCCTTCTTGATTTTCTTCAAAGACAAAATAGGGAGGCCTAAAAAATTCCAACATACTCAATTCTCCACCAAACCCAAATTCACTTTGCAAGCACCATCAAGGGAGCTAAGAGCTCACCCAAAGTGTTTTGAAAGTCTCCAAGCCATGGAAGGGGCTTGATCAAAGCTACAAGCCATTGTAGGGGAGCTTGGTCAATTGAGCAATTCACTTCAAATCAAAGCTTGAAACCTTCAACAAAGCTTTGTCTCCACTAGACAAAGCTACCTCCTCCATTGGAAGCACCAGTGATAGCCTCTGGCGAGGTATGACTCAAAACTAATCCTCCATTGAAAAATGCTTGGTCCTTTATGAATGGAATTGTTATCCCATTAGATCCTAGCCATTGGATGTTCTTCCCTACACCTTTTGATGGTGTGAGGTGAATCCTAGCCTAATTCGAGCATAACTGAGCAAATTCTTGTCCATTCCATGACTCTTACTTCTTTATATATATATTTTTATTTTTTTCTTGCTTATTTTTGTGGACCCCCTCGACAAGGGGGGTAACCTTTCTTCTTATATTTGTATTGTACCTTTCCTTTTTTAATTAAAGAAAGTCGCATTTTTTCTATCACTACCTTTCCTTATTACTTCTTTTTTTTCTGCTCAAAGTTTTATTCTTTCAAATATAACACAATTTATATATAATTTCTTTTAATTTGTTTTCTAAAAGTCCATTCATATTGACAATGGTGTATCAAACAAATATAATTTGATCGTATATAAATAGATCTTTTATCCCCATTTCATTCCCCATTAGCTCTTTCCTTCACTTTAGTAAATTGGATGAGTTTGCTAGATGTTTTTTATTTCGATCATATCTACACTTCATATTGATCTGGGTTGTTAACTCAATGGTAGAGTACTCGACTTTTAATTGTGACTATGATCTTTGATCTTTTACACATTTGGATGAAGGAATTCGTCTAGACTATTGGTAGAGTTTATAAGACCGTGACTGATCCTGAAAGGTACTGAATGGAAAAAAAGCATGCCGTAAAAATAATAAAAATATAAAAAAATAAAGAATAATAAAATCATTGAAAATGAAGATTTTTAGTACTCATAATATAAAGAGAATAAGAATTTTTCCTTTTCTAAAATCTTTAAAGTTTAGTAAAGTATTTTGGGTCTAGTGAATAAATGGATAGAGTCTTATGTCTCCAATTCAAATAAGACAAAAAAGAAATAAGCTTCATTTCTTAATTTGAATGATTACCCAATCAAATTACTAATTATACTCTAAAAATAGATTAGTGCCTGATGTGAGAAAAGGTTCTCTTGTGAATTTTGAGTGGACCATTGATTCTTTTTTTATTAATCCTAATTATTCTTTATTGTGGATTGGACATGAATGTGTCTAAGAAATAGTATAGTGATAAAAAAGAATCTTTTTCCAAAGTAAAAAGAGTGATTGGGTTGCAAAAATAAATGATCTTTACCCTTTTTCTTATTGTTAGTCTAGTTATATTTAACAAGGAAAAGAAACCAAAATTGGATGGAAAGGGAAAGCAAAAAGATCTATAGATTGGGCTCTCTGTCTCCGGGGTATATATTATTTATTTGTTCTTACTTTTAGATAATCTTTCACTTCTTATTTTTTATTTTATTCTATTATTATTATAGTTTATTCTAAAATTTTAAATAGTAATTTAGTATAAGAGAAACACAACATATGCATACATCATTTTGACCATATTGCACTATGTATCATTTCATAACACAAGAAGTGCTTTCCTTTTTTGGTTACAGTAGAAATGTATTTAAATGGTAGAATGACAAGGATATTTAGATTTAAAAAAGATAGATTTGACAACAAAACTTCCTCTATCCGCTACTCCTTCAGGAGTATATTTACTCACTTGTTCATTATCATAGCTTCAATAGTTTAATTTTTTACGAACCTGTGGAAATTATCAGTTATGATAATAAATATAGTTTAGTACTTGTGAAATATTTAATTACTCGAATGTACCAACAATAATCTTTGATTTCTTCAGTGAATGATTCTAACCAAAATGGATTTTGGGGTCACAAGAATTTTTTCTCATTTTTATTCTCTAATGATATCGATGTTTTGGAGTCATTAAAATTCCATTCTCATCACGATTAGTATCTTCCCTTGAAGAAAAATGAATACCAAAATCTCGAATTTACGATCTATTCATTTAATATTTCTCTTTAGAGGATAAATTATCACATTTAAATTATGTGTCGATACTAATACCCCATCTTATCCATTTGGAAATCTTGGTTCAAATCCTTCAATCGATGTTCCTTCTTTGCATTTCTTTGCATTGTTTTTCCATGAATATCATAATTTGAATAGTCTGATTACTTCAAAGAAATCTATTTATGTTTTTTCAAAAAGAATGAAAGGATTCTTTTGGTTCCTACATAATTCTTATGTATATAAATTTGAATATATGTTCCTATTTCTTCGTAGATCTTAATTTACAATCAATATCTTCTAGAGTCTTTATTGAGCGAACACTTTTCTTTGGAAAAATAGAATATCTTATGGTCATGTCTTGTAATTCTTTTCTGAGGATCCTATGATTCCTCAAAGATACTTTTATACATTATGTTCGATATAAAGGAAAAGTGATTATCGCTTCAAAAGGAACTCTTATTCTGATGAAGAAATGGAAATTTCATCTTGTGAATTTTTGGCAATCTTATTTTCACTTTTGGTTTCAACCTTATAGGATCCATTTAAAGCAATTACCCAACTATTCCTTCTCTTTTTTGGGGTATTTTTCAAGTGTACTAAAAAAATCCTTTGGTTGTAAGAAATCAAATGCTAGAGAATTCATTTCTAATAAATACTCTAACTAATAAATTAGATACCATAGCCCCAGTTATTTCTCTTATTGGACCATTGTCGAAAGCTCAATTTTGTACTATATTGGGTAATCCTATAAGTAAACTGATCTGGACCGATTTATCAGATCCTGATATTATTGATCGATTTTGTCAGATATGTAGAAATCTTTGTCATTATCACAGTGAATCCTCAAAGAAGTAGGTTTTGTATCATATAAAGTATATATTTTGACTTTCGTGTGCTAGAACTTTTGCTCGTAAACATAAAAGTACAATACACACTTTTATGCAAAAATTAGGTTCAGGATTCTTAGAAGAATTTTTTTTGGAAAAAGAACAATCTCTTTCTTTAATCTTCCTCCAAAAACTCCCTTTTATTTTTCATCGATTACATAGAGAATGTATTTGGTATTTGGACATTATCCATATCAATGATCTGGTGGATCATTCATGATTGTTCATGATACTTTTCCATTTTTATGAAAAATGATTCATGAATTTGTATTCTGAAATGCTCATATATCATGATATATCATGATATATCATATATATCATCATATTCATGGTGAGATTGTCAAAATTCTTAGACTTTCTTCTCAATATGTAATTATTTTTTTAATTTTTATTGATATATACATAGGGAAAGCCATGTGCAATAAAAACTGCAAGCATGGTTTAGGGAGAGATCTTTTTCTTATATAGCAACAAGAAAAATTTATCTACTCCATCTGACTAGTTCGTTAGTCCCAGAAACCCATCAATCCATACCCAAGTAAAAAATAGATTTCTTTTTTAGTTTTATTTGAACTCTTTATTTTATTTAAAATTGTTCTGATAGGTTTGGTCATTACAATTGATATTCATGTCGATTGGTTGACATTGGCATATAAGACATATTATACTGTGAAATAACAAGCCTCTCATTATCTATCTAATCTCTAGTTATAGTTAATAATGTGCTTAGAGTCCTTGAAAATGGAATAAACCAAGATCTTACCATGATTGTAATTTTAGAGAGATGCGAAAGTACAAATCCTATGGGGTCACTTCCGGATTACCGATCCTATCTTTACATTGGATGGTTTGGTGTTTTGATGATCCCTACTTTATTGACCGTAACTTTTGTATTTATCATTGCTTTCATTGTTGCCCCTCCAGTTGATATTGATGGTATTCGTGAACCTATTTTTGGGTCTCTACTTTATGGAAATAGTATTATATCACGCACCATTATTCCTACTTCCGTAGCTTTAGGTTTGCATTTTTACCCAATATGGGAAGTAGCATCTGCTGATGAGAGGTTATACAATGGCGGCCCTTATGAACTGATTGTTCTACACTTTTTACTTGGTGTAGCTTATTACATGGGACGTGAGTGGGAACTTAGTTTCCTGCGGGTATGTCCTTGGATTGTTGCATATTGCTCCTGATGCTATTCTTGATACCCGTCAAGTTTTTCTTATGCCATCTACTTTCAACTTCATGATTGTATTCCAGGCAAGCACAACATTCTTATGCATCCATTTCACATGTTAGGCATAGCTGGTGTATTTAGCTGCTCCCTATTCAGTGCTATGCATGATACTTTGGTAACTTCTAGTTTAATCAGGGAAACCACTAGAAACAAGTATGCTAATGAAGGTTATAGATTTGGTCAAGAGGAAGAAACCAATAATATTGTAGCCGCTCATGGTTATTTTGGCCGATTGATCTTCCAATATGCTAGTTTCAACAATTCCCATTCCTTACAATTCTTCCTGGTTGCTTGGCCAGTAGTGGGTATATGGTTCACTACTTTGGGTATTAGCACTATGGCATTCAACCGACGGTTTCAATTTTAACCAATAGTTGACATTCAAGGTCATGTTATTAACACTTGGGCGATATCATAAATCGTGTTAATCTTGGTATGGAAGTAATGCATGAACGTAATGCACACAACTTTCCTCTAGATCTAGCTTCTGTGGAAGCTCTATCTATAAATGGATAAGACTTTTGTATTCATATAATTCATATATATATATGAATTATATGAATTATATGATATTGAAGATAGCAATCCCCAATATCTTGCTCTAAGAACACAAGATATTGGGGGATTGCTATCTTGTTGGGTTTAGGTGCTTTTTGCTTCTATATCTAAATTTTTGTTCTTTATCATAAAAGTTCTCACCTTCCAATGAATGATATGTGCCTAGGTGAAGTATAGTATAAGATAAGTCAGAAAAGTGTAAGTATTATGAAAAAAAAATAAATATACCTCTATAAGATAAAGACTCTTAAGATATAAGATAAGATTAACGAAGATTTATTATCGTTTCTCGTGTGTCTCAAGAAAGTGAGAGTAGGTGCAAATTCTCCCAATTTGTGACTGACCTTACGATCTATGATATAAATAGGTAAATGTTCCTTTCCATTATGAATAGCGATTGTATGGCCAATCATTATGGGTATAATGGTAGATGCCCGAGACCAAGTCACTATGATTTCTTTTTCCTCCTCTTGTTGAGTTTTTCAATTCTTACCGATAAATGATTAGCTACAAAAGGATTTTTTTGAGTGAATGTGTCACGGCTGATTACTCCTTTTTTTACTTTTTTGAAATTGGCATTCTATGTCCAATATCTCGATCTTAATCTAAAGTATAATGATGAATGGAAAAAATAGAAATCCATTAGCTAGATAAGGGAAGGGGTGCATGTAGACAAGTGGATCAAGGCAGTGGATTGTGAATACACCATTTGTGGGTACAATTCTTATCGTTCTCCCATCATAATATTTCCAATTCCAAAAATTTGATTTTCAATGTTCCTATTTATGGCGACGAAGAATAAAACTATCACTATATTTGTTCCTTTTCCTACTTCTTCTTCCAAGCGCAGGATAACCCCAAGGGGTTGTGGGTTTTTTTCTACCAATTGGGGCTCTCCTTCAGCCCCCATGGGGATGGTCTACAGATTCATAACTACTACTACTCTTACAGGATGCTTACCTAGCCAACACTTAGATTCGGCTCTGCCCAAACATTTTTGGTTCACCCCAACATTTTGTTCTACTGTTGCTAAGTAGTTTTTGGATATCAAATGGACCTCCCCAGATGGTAATCTTAATGTGGCCGATTTACCCTCTTTTGCAATCAATTTTGCTACAGCACCTACTGCTCTAGCTAATTGTCCACCCTTTCCAAGTGTGATTTCTATGTTATGTATGCCTAGGGCATATTGGTTGAAGTAGATTCTTCTTTTTATCAATCAAAACCCCTTCCCAAATTGTACAAGCTTCTTCCAAAGCATATGGTTTCTAGATGTATATGATGATATCTAGACAGATGGATCTTATATGAATCATAAGATGAAGTACCACATGAGTGGATATATAGGAATCCAAATCTGTCGAATCACTTATGTTATGATCTTCTACATCCTAGGTCTCCCCGTTCCATCATCTGGCTTATGTTCTTCATGTAGCATTCAGAATGGATGACTCTATGAAATTACATCGATACTTGCACATATTACGAGTAATGTAGGAGACATCTCTATTTTTCCCCCAGGGGTCTTTCTAATTACCACTATTTTTTGCTTTCAATTCACCTCTGATCATCAAATTATATGTGAATAACCCGTCCTCCTCTCTTTAAAACAAGGGGCGCTTCTGGTTCTATGCGTGCTTCAAGCAATTTTTTCTTCATATTACCATATCTCTAGAGTCAATAATTTTCTATGAGGAACTACTAAAATCAATCACTTGCTATCGTTACTCAACAATTTTTTATTGAGGTCTATCCCATAGAGGTACTCCAACTAGATCAGTGATCAATTTCTAGGTTTTGTTTTAAACCTAATTGGTTACTTCCAATTACATAAATCAATAGTTCAAACTGCACTCAAAGGTAGGGAATTTCCCATTGATATAGGAACTTCGTACTAGAAATAATGGTATCTCCATAGCCCTCGGGATGTAAAATATATCTCTTCTCACCATCCCCATAGTGTATGAGACAAATGTATGCATTTCGACTAGGGTCATATTCTATGGCTATGATTCTACCAGATATCCCTTTTTCATTCCGTCGAAAGTCAATTTTACAGTATAGATGCTTATGACCTCCCCTATGCCTGCGGTAATGATCCCTGGCATTATGACCTTTATCACAATGATGCTGTCCATAGATCCAAATATTTTGTGGATTGGATTTCACTTGACTGTCTATGGCTCCATTGCATGTGCTCAGGGTAGAAGTTTTGTATAAATGTATTGTCGTGTTATTAAGTCTTTTGTGTGAAGTTCTTTTCTCTATAAGAGGTGGAATAGAATAACCTGGTGGAAGCGTAATGATCATACGTATGTAATGCATTGTATGTCCCATAATAGGTCCCATTCTTTTACCCTTTCCTGACAGTCGATGACTATTCATAGCTCTTACCTTGACACCAAAGAAGAGTTCTACCCAATGCTTTATTTCTGTCTTAGTTGATCCTGATTTGACCTTAGAAGTATATTGATTGTTCCCCAATAACTTAATACTTTTTTTTGTAAATACTGCATATTTGATTCCATCCATAAATCCATTTTCTTCCCTATGAGTTGTAGTATCGATAAGAATTCTAGTTCTTACTGTTCATATGTTATGGTATGAATATACCATACCAATTTCTATGTATGTATGATGAGATTCCATTGATACAGAGCCAATTCCAACAGACTTATTGAATGTTCCCATTGGCATGTATCCAGCAGGAATTGAACCTACGAATTTGCCAATTATGAGTTAGGCGCTTTAACCATTCAACCATGGATGCTTAATAGGGATCATCATACATCGTGAATAACTAAATTCCAATTGAAATGAAATATTTAGGAGGAATCAATGAAATGACATCAATTCAAATCCTGGATATTCGAATTGAGAGATATCAAGAATTCTCACTATTTCTTAGATTCATGGATCAAATTTGATTCAGTGGGATCTTTCACTCACATTTTTTTTAAGAACATTTTATGAAACTCTTTGACCCCCAAATTTGGAGTATCCTACTTTCATGTGATTCATAGGGTGCAATAAGCAATCGATATTTCACGATCAAAGGTGCTGTACTACTTGTAGTAGTGGTCCTTATATCTCGTATTAACAATTGAAAGATGGTCGAAAGAAAAAATCTCTATTTGATGGGGCTTCTTCCTATACCTATGAATTCCATTGGACCCAGAAAGGAGACATTGGAAAAATATTTTTGGTCTTCCAATAGAAATAGGTTGATTGTTTCGCTCCTATATCTTCCAAAAGGGAAAAAGATTTCTGAGAGTTATTTCATGGATCCGTAAGAGAGTACTTGGGTTATCCCAATAAAGAAAAAGTGTATCATGCCTGAATCTAACCAGGGTTTGTGGTGGTGGAGGAACTAGATCAAAAAATAGGATTCTAGTTGTCAAATATCTAAGGAAACCATAGCTGGAATTGAGATCTCATTCAAAGAGAAAGATAGCAAATATCTAGAGTTTCTTTTTTTATCCAATATGGATGATCTGATCCGCAAGGACCATGATTGGGAATTTTTTATCATCTTTCTCCGAGGAAGAAACGAAACATAATCAACTTGAATTGGATAGCTATTCAAAATCTTAGGGAAAGACTTGATTTGTTATCTCATGTCTACTTTTCATGAAAAAAGACTAATTCAAGGGGAGAGTTTCTTCAAATAACAAGGAGCTGGGGAAACTATGCAATCCAATGATATTGAGCATGTTTCCCATCTCTTCTCAAGAAACAAGTGGGGTATTTCTTTGCAAAATTATGCTCAATTTTATATGTGGCAATTTGCCAAGATCTCTTTGTTAGTTGGGGGAAGAATTAGCATGAATTAGATTTTTGGAGGAACATCTTGAGAGAGAATTGGATTTGGTTAGACAATGTGTGGTTGGTAAACAAGGATCAATTTTTAAGCAAGGTACTGAATGTATTGTCAAATATTTAATATGATTCCACAAGGTCTATTTTCGTTAAAGTAACAGATTCTAGCCAATGGAAAGGATCTTCTTCTGATCAATCCAGAGATCATTTTGATTCTGTTATAAATGAGAATTCAGAATATCACACATTGATCAATCAAACAGAGATTCAACAACTATAAGAGAGATCAATTCTTTAGGATCCTTCCTTTCTTCAAATGGAACAAACATAGATAGAATTAGATCGATTCTTGAACTACCTTTTTGGATCTTCCTCCATGTCCTGGGTATTCACGGAACCGAGAAGTGGATGAATAATCATCGCTTCCGGAAGAAATCGAAGAATTTCTTGGGAATCCTACAAGATCCATTATTCTTTTTCCTCTAACAGATGGTCAGAACTTCATCTGGGTTTGAATCCTACTGAGAGGTCCACTAGAGATCATAAATTGTTGAAGAAAAAAAAAGATGTTTCTTTTGTCCCTTCCAGGTGAGCAAAAAATAAAGAAATGGTTGATATATTCAAGATAATTATGCATTTACAAGATACCATCTCAATTCATCCTTCGGAACCATATCACATCCTGGATCTAGTTCCGAAGGATGAACCGAATATGGACAGCTCCAATAAGATTTCATTCTTGAACAAAAATCCATTTTTTGATTTCTTTCATCTATTCCATGACTGGAACAAAGGGGGATACACATTATGCCATGATTTTTTTGAATCAAAAGAGATATTCCCAGAAATGGCGGATCTATTCACTCTATCAATAATCGAGCCATATCTGTTATTTCATATAGGATTTGCCTTTTCTATTGATTCCTATCGGGTTGGATCAAAAAAATTTCTTGAATGAGGTTTTCAACTCCAGAGATGAATCAAAAAAGAAATCTTTATTGGTTCTACCTCCTCTTTTTTATGAGGAGAATGAATCATTTTCTCGAAGGATCAGAAAAAAATTGGTCCGGATCTACTGCGAGAATGAGTTGGAAGATCCCAAACTAAAAACAATGATATTTGCTAGCAATAACATAATGGAGGCATTCAATTAATATAGATTGATCCAAAATCTGATTCAAATCCAATATAACACCTATGGTTACATAAGAAATGTATCGAATCAATTCTTTTTAATGAATAGATCCGATCACAACTTGAAATATGGAATTCAAAGGGATCAGATAGGAAATGATACTCTGAATCATATAACTATAATGAAATAATGATCAACCAACATTTATAAAATTTGAAAAAGAGTTAGAAGAATGGTTTGATTCTCTTATTTCTCGAATTGAGAGATCCATGAATGGGATCCTGATGCATATAGATACAAATGGTCCAATGGAAGAAAGAATTTCTAGGAACATTTAGAACATTTCTTTTCTAAACAGAAGAGTCCTTTTCAAATAGTACAAGTAGTGTTTGATTAATTATGTATTAATCAATATTCAATTGATTGGTCCAAGGCTATCGACAAAAAAGATTTGTATAAGCCACTTTGTTTCTTTTTGTCCAAGTCACTTCTCTTTTTCTTTGTGAGTATCAGGAATATCCACATTCATAGGTCCGAGATCCACATCTATGAATTGAAAGGTCCAAATGATCAACTCTACAATCAGTTGTTAGAATCCATAGGTGTTCAAATTGTTCATTTGAAGAAATTGAAACCCTTCTTATTGGATGATCATGATACTTCCCAAAGACTGAAATTCTTGATCAATGAAGGAACAATATTACCATTTTTTTTCAAAAAGATACCAAAGTGGGTGATTGACTCATTCCAAACTAGAAAGAATCATAGGAAATCCTTTGATAACATGGATTCCTATTTCTCAATGATATCACACGATCGAGACAATTGAATCCGTGAAACCATTTCATAGAAGTTCTTTGATATCTTCTTTTTATAAAGCAAATTGACTTTGATTCTTGAATGCTCCACATCACTTCTTTGTAAACAAGATTCCCCTTTGATGTGGAAAAGACCCGTATCAATAATTATGATCTTACATATGGACAATTCCTCAATATCTTGTCCATTCGCAATAAAATCTTTTCTTTGTGTGGGTAATAAAAAATATCTCTTTTTGGAGAGAGAGACTATTTGACCAATCGAGTCATAGGTATCTGACATCTTCATACCTAATGATTTCCCACAAAGTGGTGATGAAACATATAACTTGTACAAATTGTACAAATCTTTCCATTTTCCAATTCAATATGATCCATTCGTTTGTGGAGCTATTTACTCGATCATGGACATTTCTTCAACACCTCTAATAGAGGAACAAATAGTCAATTTGGAAAAAACTTATTGTCAACCTCTTTTAGATATGAATCTATCTGATTCATAAGGGAATAACTTGCATCAGTATCTCAGTTTCAACTCAAACATGGGTTTGATTCACACTCCATGTTTTGAGAAGTATTTACCATTCAAAAAAGGAAAAAAATAGAGTCTTTGTCTAAAGAAATGCATTGAGAAAGGGCAGATGTATAGAACCTTTCAACAAGATAGTGTCTCAAAATGGAATCTGTTCCAAACTTATATGCCATGGTTCCTTACTTTGATAGGGTGCAAATATCTCAATTTCACCCTTTTAGATACTCTTTCAGACCCATTGTCGATACTGAGTAGTAGTCAAAAATTTGTATCCAATTTTCATGATATGATGCATGGATCAGATATATCACGTATTCCTCGAAGATTCTTCCACAATGGACTCGATAAGTGAGATTTTGAGTCAATGTTTACAAAATCTTCTTCGTCTGATGAAATGATTCACTGAAATAATGAGTCACACATTCCATTGATACAGACACATCTGAGATCAACAAATACTCGGGAGTTCCTCTATTCCATCTTTTTCTTCTTGTTGTTGCTGGATATCTCATTCATATACATCTTCTCTTTATTTCCTGAGCCTCTAGTGAGTTACAGACAAAGTTAAAAAAGATCAAATCTTTGATGATTCCATCATACATGATGGAATCTCGAAAACTTCTGGATAGGTATCCTACATCTGAAATGAATCCTTTATGGTTAAAGAATCTCTTTCTAGTTGTTCTGGAATAATTAGGAGATTCTTTGGAAGAAATATGGGGTTCTACTTCTGGTGGAAACATGCTATTGGGTGGTTGTCCCGCTTATGGGGTCAAATCAATCCATTCTAAGAAGAAATATTGGAAGATTAATCTCATCGATCTCATACCAAATCCCATCAATCAAATCATTTTTTTGAGAAATATGAGACATCTAAGTCGTAAAAGTAAAGAGATCTATTCATTGATAAGAAAAAGAAAAAATATGAACGGTGATTGGATTGATGAGAAAATAGAATTTTTGTCTGAACATTGATTCGATGATGAAGAAAGAGAATTCTTGGTTCAGTTCTCCACCTAACGACGGAAAAAGATTGATCAAATCCTATTGAGTCTAACTCATAGTGATCACTTAAAAAAGAGTGACTCTGGTTATCAAATGATTCAACAACCAGGATCAATTTCCTTACGATACTTAGTTGACATTCATCAAACGGATCTAATGAATTATGAGTTCAATAGATCCTTTTTAGCAAAAAGATGAATATTCCTTGCTCATTACCAGATAATCACCTACTCACAAACCTCATGTGGGGCTGATAGTTTTCCTTCCCCTGCCCCATCTCCTCATGAAAAACCCTTTTCTCTTCACTTAGCCCTATCCCCTTCTAGAGGGATTTTAGTTATAAGTTCTATAGGAACTGGACGATCCTATTTGGGGAAATACCTAGCGACAAACTCCTATGTTCCTTTCATTACAGTATTTTCGAACAAGTTCCTGGATGACAAGCCTAAAGGTTATCTTCTTGATGATATCGATATTGGTAATAGTGATGATATTGATGATAGTGATGATGACCTTGATATTGATATGGAGCTGCTAACTATGACGAATGTTCCAACTATGTATATGCCACCGTAAATAGACCAATTTGATATAACCCTTCAATTTGAATTAGCAAAGCAATGTCTCCTTGCATAATATGGATTCCAAACATTCATGATCTGCATGTGAATGAGTCAAATTACTTATCCCTCAGTCTATTAGAGAACTATCTCTCAGGATTGTGAAAGATGTTCCACTAAAGATTCTTGTTATTGCTTCATCATATTCCCCAAAAGTGGATCCCGCTCTAATAGCTCTGAATAAACTTAATACATGCATTAAGATATGAAGGCTTCTTCTTCCACAACAACGAAAGCACCTTTTCATTCTTTCATTTACTAGGAGATTTCACTTGGAAACGAAGATGTTCCATACTAATGGATTCGGGTCCATAACCATGGGTTCCAATGCACGAGATCTTGTAGCACTTATCAATGAGGCCATATCAATTATATTACATAGAAGAAATCCATTACAGAAACTAATACAATTAGATCAGCTCTTCATAGAAAAACTTGGGATTTTCAATCCCAGATAAGATCGGTTCAGGATCATGGGATCATTTTCTATCAGATAGGAAAGGTTGTAACACAAAATGTACTTCTAAGTAATTGCCCCATAGATCTTATATCTATTTATATGAAGAAGAAATCATGTAAGGTATGGGATTCTTATTTATACAAATGGTACATCAAACTTGGAACGAGCATAAAGAAATTCACGATACTTCTTTATCTTTTGAGTTGTTCTGCCGGATCGGTCACTCAAGATCTTTGGTCTTCATCCAGACACGATGAAAAAAATTGCTCACTTCTTATGGATTCATTGAGAATGATTCTGATCTAGTTCATGGCCTATTACAATTATTACTATTAGAAGTAGAAGGCACTTTGGCTCTGGCGGGATCCTCATAGACAGAAAAATATTGCAGTCAGTTTGATAATAATCGAGTGACATTACTTCTTTGGTCTGAACCAAGGAATCAATTAGATATGATGCAAAATAGATCTTGTTCTATCGTTGATCAGGGATTTCTATATGAAAAATACAAATCAGAGTTTGAAGAAGGGGAAGGGGCCCTCGATCTGCAATAGATAGAGGAGGATTTATTCAATCACATAGTTTGGGCTCCTAGAATATGGCACCTTTATGGCAATCTATTTGATTGTATCAAAAGGCCCACTAAATTGGGATTTCCTTATTGGACTAGGTCATTTCGGGGCAAATGGATCATTTATAATAAAGAGGATGAGCTTCAAGAATGATTTAGAGTTCTTGTAGAGTGGAACCATGCAGTACCAGACACGAGATAGATCTTCCAAAGAACAAAGCTTTTTTTGACCAAGCTAATTCATTTAGGACCCTACGGATCCATTCTTTTCCCTATTCAAAGATCAGCTCTCTATCTCTATGTTTTCACGTCAAGAATTCTTTGCAGATGAAGAGATTTCAAAGGGGCTTATTGCTTCACAAACAAATCCTCTTACATCTATATATAAATGCTGGTTCATCAAGAATATGCAAGAAAAGCACTTCGAATTGTTAATTCATCGCCAGAGATGGTTTAGAACCAATTGTTCATTTTTTAAATGGATCTTTCTGTTCTAATACTCTATCTAAGAGTTGTCAGTGTTTATCAAATATGTTTCGATCTAATGAAATGCTATTAGATCAAATGACAAAGACATTGTTGAGAAAGAGATGGATTTTCCTAGATGAAATGAAACATTTGTTTCAAGTAATTAGAGAAAGATTCCCCATCCCTTAGCTGTAAAGATATGTGCCCATGAAAAAAGGATTAAGTGGAATAAAATTGGCCGGATTATAGAGTCATGGAAACACTTATTTCTTCCATCATTTTGGCCTTAGCTCCATGGAAGAATTGAAATCTTAGATCACTATGTGTGGATGATATGAACTGCCTAAACAAGAATTCTTGAACTGAAAGAGCTATTACTATTACATCAAACAAATTCTACTAATGAAACCATATAAATACATCAGAAAATATGCATGATCGCTGAAATGGTTATTGCTATCTGCTCCAATAATCAATCATTGGTTTCATTGAATAACTAAAGAAGATAGATATACCTTTCTCTTCATCTCAGGTCGATGGATCTCCTCAATTGGAAGATCTCCCATATGGATAATACACATTCCAGTTAACTGAGCCTAATTCTAATTGCTTTGTTCTGAAGCAAAGATATCCATGAGGGTGGGTTCGTCCTATTCAGATATTCATAACCAAGAGGTACAATCCTCTTTCAGATTGTCCCTAAAAGGAGAAGGAAGGCTAAAATGCCAACAGACGTCTGTCTATTCTCTAATTAACCTGGCCCAATAGTACCCATTTTGAGAACGTCCAGAGCTAAAATCACTTAATGGGTAAGTCGCCAATCCCTAATGTAATGTACTTTATTTGCTGGGTTACAAGTACTGGTGGATATTTTACCAGAGGTTTCTATTAATCTACCTTATGTGATTCCTGTTGAATCCTATACTCGGGGGGTGCGCGTAGGGCAGATGATTTCCAAATGACCTCCTATAAAGAAGATCGCCAAGATTTTATGATCCACTGCCGATTCCAACAGCTCAGACTCGGATAGTGAGGATCACTGGAACACTTCATATCAATAGATAAGATGCTCATCAATATTGATTAGATCAGAAATATATTATGGAAATGCTCATTAAATGAGCATTCTCAATATTATGCCTTGAAGAGGACTCGAACCTCCACGCTCTTTAGTACAAGATTTTGAGTCTCGCGTGTCTACCATTTCACCATTAAGGCATCTTGAAAGTGAATCGTAATCCATGAATATGATATCTATCTAGTGTGATTTATTAAATATATGAAAAAGGTGGAGTGTTAGAGTATTTCTATCGATCGGTCATGTCATATAGGCCCGAGTCAGACATCAGATTGCTTCAATTGGAATTATCTAGGGGATACCTTCTATATATCAAAAAGATGTAAAATCAAACCTCTTTCTCAATTTAAGAGAAGCCCAAAGAAGTGAATAGGGTACCCAAATAATGATAGATATGTCAAAAGCGGTCCGATTATGCCTATTCCTAATCCTAAAATGTAATAACGTAGGGATCCATATGTAAACAAAGTATCTATTTACATATGGTCGAATGACCCTTCTCATAATAAGAATGTACATAACCTTATTCTAGCGTCTAGTCGGAATGAACTTATAATGATGATTGAATCGATTCCATGATTATAAGATCATAACTCCAGCCCATTCCCATTTTGGGTGGAAAAGAATTCTTTTATTCCATTTAGTAAAAGGGATCTTGAACTAAAAAATAGACCTAGAAGCTAAAAGAGGGTATCCTGAGCAATTTCAATAATTGGGTTTATTGATATTCTTAGTATAGTAGATGCTATCACACATTAGTCATACTCAACTTGATGGAATTATTTGATCTTAAGGTAGATTTTCTATAATTTTGCACGTGAGGGGTTATTTCTTGGTTTTGCCCAGTTATTAATAACTTGATTATTTTAAGATAATAGTAGATAAAAATAATTCTCATAAGGAGTCCTATCGAAACCAAGAAATATAGGCCTGCCTGCCATCCACACCAGAATAGATAGAGTTTTCTAAAAAAACCTGTTAGTGGAGGGAGACCCCTAGGGATAAGAGACATAGGGCTGAAGAGAGAGCCAAAAAAGGATCTTTCGTGTATAATCTTGCATAATCTTGAATGTTATCATTATGGTACATAGACCAAATGATACAATGCAAGCAAAAGTTCCTAGATTCATAGAGATATAGAACAACATATAAATGCTTGCATATCCATCATTTGAGTCTCCGACAATTATTCCAATAATTACATATCGATTTGATGGATGAATATGCAAGCATATGTTTTATACTTGTTTAAGTAAAGCAATGAGATTCCCCAATATGATGCTAAGAATAGCTAGGTTCCAAAAAAGAAGATGCCATTTGGTCGATGAGAAATAAAAAAGGAATATCAAAAATTTGCGCGAAAGTAAGCAATACTTTCAAATTAACAAAAAAGAAAATAACTGAGTGGGAGAGTCGAGAAAAAAGAGGATTCCTCACTGACTCTCATTCAAAACCATGCATGAGACTTTCACCGACGGCTCGAGTGATAACAAAAAGAAGAGTTCTTCTTCTTTTTTGATTACCTTCCTCGCATATGTATAAGACCGAATCCATTCAATTTCTACAAATGATTACTAATCCTTAACTTTTCAAGGAATCCTTCATTAGTGGTTGCGAATGATTAACTTTTTCAATCCTTTTGACCTTGGTTCCATAGGAGCAAGTCAGAAAGATTGAGAAATAGAACCATCTCGATTTGATTCGTTCTCCACAGCCATGAGATGATCATCTTAGGGTGATCCTTTTTCAACGAATGTTCCTATTACACTTAGTCTCAAGGATCAACTATGTAGCATCTACATCGATAATTCAAATATTGTATACGTCATTAGTCTGATCCTTTGTAGAACTACTAGTAATAATGAACTTGCAAAAGGGATTTATTTATCATAAAGAGATTCGTTGTTCCTGACCCTACATCACCTTAATTGTTATTTGAACAAAAGGATCATAATAAACTTTTGGTCAAAGTGATGTCTTGGTCTGAGTGGGGATAGCATTTCTCTTCTACATGTCTATGGAGTTTCAAGAAATCCAAACATCTCAGAGATAGATATAGTAAAATAAGAAATTGAAAGATTTCATTGAAATTGTTCATTTGGAAATTTCCCTAAAAGCTAATTATAGGTTCTTCTCTCCATTGAAAAAATAGGGCCGTTATGCTCATTACTAAACTTGTTGAAGAGATGAAATAGAACCAAGGTCTATCTTCTTGATTATAGGTTGAATCGATCATTTGAAGAAGAATTAGGCCAAAAATTAGGATACATTCTGGGAAAATGAAGCTTCCATGGAAGAGAAGCAAATGAAACGCTTTCATAAAAATTCTCGTATAATCTGAGAATGAAGTTTTCATTCTATACGGATCATGAATTAGTAACTGCATCCAATCTACAAAAAAGTCCCAATTATTTTGAACTTTCTATTTTTGGAATGGGATATTTACGGAATCCCATGAATAGGATCAAACCTTATTCCATGATATTTCCATAAGATTCCTCTTTCTTAATCTTAAGAAATCCCCCGAGAAGGCTTAGTTGATCCATGATTTATGTTTCATCATTGTTTTCCTTTTTGTTTGTTTCTAGAAACATCTTGATCAATTATGATTCTTTCTTTTTCTATTGATTCTTTTTTGATTGAGATGTATGGATCCATGGATCTATGTGTCTATGTAGATCTTGTTCATGGATTAACGAAAATACGTAAAAGCTCTATTTGCCTCTGCCATTCTATGAGTCTCTTCCTTTTTGCGTATGGCATCGCCACTGCCTTTGGCATCATCTACTAATTTGGAACTTAATCAAAAATCCATATTTTAACTTGGACACTTTTGAGATGCCCCTAATAACCAACGAATGGCAAGCTCTTTTCCTTTTGTAGATCCTATTTCAATGGGAACTTAATGAGTCGATCCACCTACACATCTTGCTTTTATTGCTATATCGGGAGTTACTCCACATATTTCTTGACGTAAAAAAGATAGTGGATTTGTTTGTCTTTTGTTGAATCTTTTTCACGGCTTGATAGAGAATTTGATAAGCAAATGATTTTTTTTCGTGTTTATGAATACGGTTAATCAACATGTTAACTAATAGATTACAATAAATTGGATCAAATTTTGCAATTTTTTTTTCTACAATACCTCGACATGACATGAGTATGAAAGAGGTTCAAGAATTAGTTTTATTTTGATAAGGACTAAAAATGAATCACTTATTTTGGCTTTTTGACCACATATTGTAGGGTGGATTTCAAAAGATAAAAAAAATCTCCCTCCAAGCGTACATACGACTTTCATCATACGACTTTCCGCGAATTCTATATGTATCTATGAGATCAAGTATGAAATTCTCTCACTTTCACTTTAAATTGAGTATCTATTTCCCTTCTTTTTTTGCTAAGATTGGAAATCCTGTATTTTACATATCCATACGATCGAGTCCTTGGGTTTCTAAAATAGTGTAATGGAAAAAGAAGTGCTTCGAATCATTACTATTGGACTCGGACCTGTTCTGAAAAAGTTGAGGTATTTCGAATTGTTTGTTAACACGGACAAAGGAAGGGAAAACCTCTGAAATTATTCTAATATTGGACCTTGGACATATAGTAGTTCTGAATCGAATCACTTTAGAAAGATGATCTTTTGTATCATGGTAGCCTACTCTAGTCCCCTTCTGAAACTTTCATTATTAGGTTAGCCATACACTTCATATGTTTCTAGCGATTCACATGGAATCATCAAATGATACAAATCTTGGATAATAATCTACAATGCACTAGAACGCCCTTGTTGGTGATCCTTTACTCCGACAGCATCTAGGGTTCCTCGAATAATGTGATATCTCACACCGGGTAAATCCTTAACCCTTCCTCCTCTTACTAATACTACAGAATGTTCTTGAATTATGGCCAATACCAGGTATATAAGCAATGATTTCAAATCCAGAGGTTAATGGTACTTTGGCAACTTTACGTAAGGTAGAGTTTGGTTTTTTGAGGGTGATAGTGGAAAAGTTGACAGATAAGTCACCCTTATTGTCACTCTATAGAACCGTACATGAGATTTTCACCTCATACGGCTCCTCGTTCAATTCTTTTGAAGTAATTGGATCCTTTTAATTCAAGAATCTCCTCCCTTCTTCTACTCCATCTCGAAGAGTAACTCAGACCAATTCATTCACATTTTCATGTTCTAATTGAACACTTTTCATTTATGATCAAAGGAGAAGATTCTTTTTTTTTGCAAACCTATGTGGATCAAATCACAATCTTCTAATTATAAGAAGAATAAGAGATCTTTCTCGATCAATTCCTTTGCCCCTCATTCTTCGAGAACCAGAAAGATCCTTTTCGAGTTTGAATTTGTTCATTTGGAATCTGGTCTCTTCTATCTTCTACTTTTTTTTATATTTCTTTTTAGATAAAAGCACTATGTGAAATCTTGGTTTTCCTCCTCTATCCCTATATCCCATAGGTATAGCATTTGAATCAATAAAGAACCTTTTATTCTATATGAATGGATATTCTTAATTCTTACATTCCAATTCCTTCCTGATAGTCCTAAAGAAAATCCCGATGAATTGGATCTAAAAAGGACGGGTTAGTGTGAGCTTATCTATGTGGTTATGTACTCTTCAAAATAGGAATCCATTTTTTGAAGGATCCTGGCTTTCATTATTTAGTGATTCATCTGAGATCCTTTCGATGACCTATGTTGTGTTGAAATCTATATGATCCGATCGATTGCGGTAGCAATGGAATCGGGGAAAGAAAAGACAGTTCTTTTCTATTATATCATTTTTATTATATCATTTCTATTATGTATTAATATATTATTCTATTATATATATTAGAATTATCAAATTATTCATTTCAAATTATTCCTAATTAGATTAGTTAGATTAGTCTTATAGTCTTAATTTTAGTATTAGTTAGTTATCCCGGCTCAGCGAGTTCTTTCTTCCATGATGAACTGTTGGCACCAGTCCTACATTTTGTCTCTGTGGACTGAGGAGAAAGGGGACTCTGTGGTAAGAGGGTTGTACCATGAGAGAAGCAAGGAGGTCAACTGCTTCAAATATACAACAGGAATTCTGGCAATGCAATGGAGTTAGGCCCTCATGTCGATCCAAATGAATCAGTCTTTTCAAAGGGGTCCATCTTTGCCTGCTAGGCAAAAGGATAACAAGTTACAAATTCTATCTCTATCTCGATAAGACATGTATTTCTATTACTATTCAATTCATAAATGAAAATGAAGTAGTTAATGGTGGGTGTTCTCCTTTTTTATTGTATGTGTTCCTTAGAAAAGGGTGTGGAAACACATAGGAACTCTGGAATGGAAATGGAAAAGAAAAGTAGCTCCAGTTCTTTCGAAAATGATAGTAAGATCCTTGGTGCAAGAAGAAGGGGTGATTTAAATCATCATGAATTGGTTCTACTTCCACTCTTTTTTTATAATATTGAGTCGGTTCTTCTTCTACCAGTCTCGAATAGAGCATGCTGAAAAAATTCTTCTTCATATAAAAACTATTCGATTTAGATAAGGAAAATGGATTTTAGGAAACCATGTGCTATGGATCGAATCCATAGTCAATCCTATTTTGGATAGGAGCAGTTGATAATGGAATCCAATTTTTCCCATTATTTGACTATCCATAACATAATAGTGTGAAAAGAAGGCCCGACTCCAAGTTGTTCAGGAATAGCAGTGTTTAGTTTCTCGAGCCTTTTCCTTAGGATTAGCTAGTTCTATTTTTCAATGGGACCGGGAAGGGAAATAACTCAGTGGTAGAGTGTCACCTTGACATGGTGGAAGTCATCAGTTTGAGCCTGATTATCCCTAAACCCTAATGGGAGTTTTTCTATTTGGACTTGCTCCCTCATCGTGATCGAACGAGAATGCATAATAGGCTTGTGGGATTAACGATAGGGTAGGGATGGCTATATTGCTGGGAGTGAACACCAGGCTAATATGAAGCACATGGATGGTTACAAGCCTTCAGCCTTGGAATGAAAGATAATTCTGAATCAGCTTTATTTATGAACAAGGAAGCTATAAGTAATGCAACTATGAATCTCATGGAGAGTTCAATTCTGACTCAGGATGAATGCTGGGGGCATGCTTAACACATGCAAGTTAGATGAGAAGTGGTGTTTCCAGTGGAAGATGAGTGAGTAACGCATAAGAACCTGCCCTTGGGAGGGGAACAACAACTAAAAATGGTTGCTAATACCCTCTAGGCTGAGGAGCAAAAGGAGGAATCCTGAGAGGAGGATCTGATTAGCTAGTTGGTGAGGCAATAGTTTACCAAGGCGATGATCATTAGCTGGTCTGAGAAGATGATCAGCCACACTGGGATTGAGACATGGCCCAGACTCCTATGAGAGGTAGCATTGGGGAATTTTTTGCAATGGGAAAAAGCCTGATGAAGCAATCCTGCATGGAGGTAGAAGGTCCACGAGTCTTGAACTTCTTTTCTCGGAGAAGAAGCAATGAAGGTATCTGAGGAATAAGCATTGGCTAACTCTGTGCCAGCAGCCGTGGTAAGATAGAGGATGCAAGCATTATCCAAAATGATTGGGCGTAAAGCATCTGTAGGTGGCTTTGCAAGTCTACCGTCAAATCCAGGGCTCAACTCAGGACAGGCGGTGGAAACTGCCAAACTGGAGTGCATTACGGGTTGAGGGAATTTTTGATGGAGCAATGAAATGCATAGAGATCAAAAAGAACACCAACGGCAAAAGTACTCTGCTGGGCCGACACTGACACTGAGGGATGAAAATTAGGGGAGCAAATGGGAATAGATACCCCAGTAGTCCTAGTTGTAAATGATGGATACTAGGCACTGTGTGTATCGACCCATGCAGTGCTATAGCTAATGCATTAAGTATCCCACCTGGGGAGTACGTTAGCAAGAATGAAACTCAAAGGAATTGATGGGGGCTCGCACAAGCGGTGGAGCATGTGGTTTAATTCAATGCAAAATGAAGAACCTTACCAGGGCTTGACATGCCGTGAATCCTCTTGAAAGAGGGGGGTGCCTTCAGGAACACAGACACAGGTGGTGCGTGGCTATCATCAGCTCGTGCCATAAGGTGTTGGGTTAAGTCCCGTAATAAACATAACCCTCATGTTTAGTTGCCACCATTATGTTTGGAACCCTGAACAGACTGCCGGTGATAAGCCATAGGAAGGTGAGGATGACATCAAGTCATCATGCCCCTTATGCCCTAGGTGACACACATGCTACAATGTCCAGGACAAAGGGTCACGCTCTCAAGAGGATGAGTTAACTCAAACCCAGCCTCAATTGGTGCAGCACTCGTCATGAAGCTAGAATTACTAGTAATCGTCGGTCAGTCATATGGTGGTGAATTCATTCTCAGGCCTTGTACACACCGCCCGTCACACTATGGGAGCTAGCCATGCCTGAAGTCATTGCTTTAACTGCAAGGAGGGGGATGCCGAAGGCTAGTGACTGAGTGAAGTCATTACAAGGTAGCCATCGGAAGGTGCGGTGGATCACCTCCTTTTAGGAGAGCTAATGCTTATGCTTGTTGGATATTTTAGATTGACACTGCTTGACACCCAAAAAGAAGCGAGCTACATTTGAGCTAAGCTTGGATATGGAAGTCTTGTTTTGTTTCTTGACGGTGAAGTAAGACCAAGCCCATGAGCTTATTATCCTAGGTCGTAACATAGGATCTCTTTTGTACGTCCCCATGTCCCTCCTGTGTGGCGACATGGGGATGTACAAAAGGAAAGAGAGGAATAGGGTTTCTCTCACTTTTGGAATAGCAGGCCTCCCCTAAGGAGGCCCACATGATGGGCTATTAACTCAACGGTAGAGCACGCCCCTGATAATTGCGTCGTTGTGCCTAGGCTGTGATGGCTCTCAGCCACATGGATAGTTCAATGTGCTCATCGGCGCCTGACCTGGAGATTTGTATCATCTAAGGAACATTAGCATGGCGTACTCCTCCAGTTTGAATCAGAGTTTAAAACCAAACTTCTCCTCAAGAAGATAGATGGGGCGATCTAGGTGAGATTGAATGGAGATCAAACTTTCTATTCACTCATGGGATCCAGCCAGTCCGGTGGGGGGACCCCCATGGCTCCTCTCTTCTCAAGAATCCATACACCCCTTATCAGTGTATGGACAGCTATCTCTCAAGCACAGGTTGAGGTTCAGCCTTAATGAGAAAATGGAGCACCTAACAATGCATCACAGACCAAGAACTATGAGATCGCCCCTTTCACTCTAGGGTGATGGAGGGATCATACCATTCGAGCCTTTTTTTTCATGCCGGAGGTCTGAAGAAAGTAGCAATCAATAGGATTTCTCAAATCCTCTCTTCTAGAAAGGAGGAACGTGAAATTCTTTTTTTTTTCCGCAGGGACTAGGAGATTGGATCTAGCCATAACATAAGAAGAATGCTTAAATCACTTCTTGGTTTTTGACCCCCACAGTCACTAGTGGTCCTCGATCAATGCAATGGGATGTGTCTATTTATCTATCACTTGACTTGAAATGGGAGGAGCAAGTTTGAAAAAGGATCTTAGAGTGTTTAGGGTTGGGCTAGGAGGTTCTCTTAACTCTTTCTTTTTTTCTTCCCATCGGAGTGATTTCACAAAGACTTGCCATGGTAAGGGAGAAGGGGGAACAAGCACACTCGAAGAGCAGTATAATGGGGAGTTGTATGCTACGTTCGGGAAGGATGAATCACTCTTGAAAAAGAATCTATTAATTCTCTCCCATTTGGTTGGATCATAGGTACGATGATTTACTTCATGGGTGAGGTCCCTGGTTCAAGTCTAGGATGGCCCAGCTGCGCTAGGTAAAAGAATCGAATAAGCATCTGACTCTTTCATGCATGCTTCACTCGATTCTGGGGGATATATCTCAGTTGGTAGAGCTCCGCTCTTGTAATTGGGTCGTTGTGATTACGGGTTGGATGTCTAATTGTCCATATGATAATGATAGTATCTTGTACCTAAACCAGTGGCTCACTTTTTCTAAGGAATGGGGAAGAGGACCGAAACATGCCACTGAAAGACTCTACTGAGACAAAAAGATGGGCTGTCAAGAATGTAGAGGAGGTAGGATGGGCAGTTGATCAGATCTAATATGGATCATACATGGATGATAGTTAGAGTCGGCAGCTCTCCTAAGGTCCCCTCATCTGGGATCCCTAGGAAAGAGGATCAAGTTGGCCCTTGCAAATAGCTTGATGCACTATCTCCCTTCAACTCTTTGAGCAAAATGTGGCAAAAGGAAGGAAAATCCATGGACCAACCCCATCGTCTCCACCCCGTAGAAACTGTGAGATCGCCTCAAGGATCCCTTCAGCATCCAGTGGTCATGGACCGACCATAGACCCTATTCAATAAGTAGAATGCATTGGTTAATGCGCTCTTGGTTGCAGTTGAGAAGGGAAATCACTGTTTCTTAGAAGACCAAAGAGTTGGGCGAAAAGGGGAGAGCTCTTTGTTCCTCATTCTCCACAGCTGGAATCTAGAACCACAAGAATCCTTAGAATGGTATTCCAACTCAGCACCCTTTGAGAAGAGTTGCTCTTCGGAGAGCACAGTACGATAAAAGTTATAAGCTATGTTTGGGGGGGAGTTATTGTGTATCATTGGCCTTTATGGTAGAATCAATCGAAGAGGCCTGAGAGATGGTGGTTGACCCTATGTCGGGTGTCAGCGGTTCGAGTCTGCTTATCTCTAGCCCATGAACTTAGCTGATACTATGATAGCACCCAATTTTTCCAATTTGACAGTTCGATCTATGATTTCTTATTCTTGGTCGTTGATAAGATCCTTCCATTTAGCAGCACCTTAGGATGGCATAGCCTTCATGTGAATGGCTAGGTTCAAACGAGGAAAGGCTTATGGTAGATACTTAGGCACCTAGAGATGAGGAAGGGCATAGAAAGTGATGAAATGCTTCGAGGAGTTGAAAATAAGCATAGATCCAGAGATTCCTGAATAGGTCAACCTTTCAAACTACTACTGAATCCATGGGAAATCAAGAGACAACTGGTAGCAATAAACTAATAAAGAAAAAAGGATCCCTTGGCCAAATTGGGTAAACTTGGGTCAAAGGGTCTAATTGGTTTGATTTGACCCAATTGATTACAATTGGGTAATCAAGAATGATCAACAATCATTATGGAAGGGATTGGATGAGTTAATTTCATCCAATTTGGGTTGGATTGAAGTTTGAATCAAATTGTTCACTTAGGTCACATTGGGTCAAGTGAACCAAATGGGTTGATTTGGTGTCATTTAGGTGTTGAGTGGGGTTCAATGATGAATTTAGTGTTGGTTAGTGGCCTTGATTGCAATTGATTTGGGTTTGATTGGGGTTTGGCTCATTTGAACTCTTCGTGTCAAATAGGCTAACTTAGGTTGATCAAATTTATTTGATTCAATTAGTTTGATTGCAAGTGTTGGAGGAGTTTGATATGATCTATTGAATTGTTAGGGTGATTGAAAAAATCAAATTGGATTTATCTTGCTTGAATGGGTTTTTGATTAGATCATAGGATCATGGTGGAGTTAACTTAGGTTAAGGTCTAAATCATTTTGGCTTGGAGCTTGGAATTGAAAACAAATTCAAGTGAGGTTAATTGAATAGGCTTGAGGTTTGTTGTGTTTCAATTATATGAGTTTAGATTTTGGATGAGTGAATAAGCATGGGTCTTGGTTTAGGTCATAGGATAGGTAGAACCTATTGGTCCTAAAGCATATCCTGGGCTTATGGTATGCCTCTGTTGACCTTATTTTTAGAATGAGCTCTCAACCCCTCCATCTTAGACATAGGGCTCCTCTTAGACACTAAGAGTTCCTTAGTCTTAAGACACTTCTAGTTATTAGGTGAAAACTTGACCTAACCCTAGCGACTTAGAAGAGTTAGCCATAGGAATAGGTTATGCCTTACGGGTGTTAGGAAAATTAGAACTATTAACTAAAAATAATAAAATTAATAACTAAAAATAACTAAAAATCTAACTAAAACAAACTAATAAACTAAATAACTAATAACTAATAATAACTAATCACTAACTAATAAATAATAATAAATCATAATAATATACTAATAAAACTAAAAAATAATCATAACTAATAATAAATAAAACTAACTAAACTGATAACTAATAATAATAAAAATATTAACTAATAACTAATAAAACTAAAATAATAACTAATAATTAACAATAATAAAACTAATAAACTAATAAAAGTAACTAAACCTAATTAATAAAAACTAAAAAAATAACTAAATAAACTAATAACTAATAAAAAAACTAAATTAAAAAACTAATAAAAACTAATAAAACTAATTAAATTAAAACTAATAACTAAATAAACTAATAATAACTAATAATAAATAACTAATAATAATAATAACCTAGTAAAATTAAAATTGAACTAATAAATAACTAATAAAATTAAAAACCTAATAAACTATTAATTAATAATAAATAACTATAACTAATAATAAACTAAAACTAATAAAACCCAATAACTAATAAAATTAATAATAAAACTAAAAACTAATAAATAAAACTAATAATAATAAACTAAACCTAATAATAATAGCTAAACTAACTAACTAATAAACTAATAATAATAAAACTAACTAATAATAACTAATAATTAATTAATAATAATCAAAATAAAATAATAAACTAAAACTAAATATCTAACTAAAACTAATAATAACTAATAATAATAATAATAATAATAATAACTAATAATAATAAAAAATAACTAATAATAATAAAATAATAAAATAACTAAAATAATAAACTCAATAATAAAAAATAACTAAATTCAATAACTAATAACTAATAATAATAAATAATAATAACTAATAAAATACCTAATAACTAATAAAAAAAAACTAAGCTAAACTAACTAAATAATAACTAAAAATAAACTAATAACTAATAATAAAACTAAATAAGTAATAAAAATAAACTAAATAACCAAATTAATAACTAATAAATAAAACTAAATTACTAAACTAACTAGTAAAACTAAACTATTAAAAAAGTAATAAAATAAATAACTAATTAATAAAACTAAAACTAATAAATAATAAAAACTAAGAACCTCATAAAAACTAATAACTAAGTAAAACTAATAAACTAAAACTAATAATAACTAAACTTAATAATAAAATTAATAAGAAATAATAAAACCTAATAAACTAATAAAAAAACTAACTAACTAAAACTAAACCTAATAACTAAACTAAAAACTAATTAACAAATAAACCTAATAATAATAAATAATAAAACTAAATAAAATAAATAATAATAATAATAAATAATAATTAATAATAAACTAATAAAACTAAATAATAAATAACTAAAACTAATAACTAATAATAACTAATAAATAAATAACCAAACTAAAACTAACTAACTAATAATAACTAATAAAACTAATAAAAAACTAATAAAAAACCAAAACTAATAATAATAAAGCTAAAACTAATAACTAAGCTAATAAATAACCATAAAAACTAAAAAACTAAAAAAAACTAATAAAAACTAACTAAAATTATTAATAATAACTAACTAATAAAACTAAACTTACTAAAATAAACTAATAATAACTAAATAACTAAATTACTAAACTAAAACTAATAACTAAAATAATAATAAAACTAATAAATACCTAAAAACTAACTAACTAATAATAAACCCAATAATTAATAATAACATACTAACTAATAACTAATAAACTAAAAAATTATAATAATAAACTAAAAAACTAACTAATAATAACTAAATAACAAACTAACAAAAAAAACAAAACAAATAATAACTAATAATAAAACCTAATAAACTAAATAATATTTAAACCAAGCCAAACAAAAACTAAATAATAACTAACTAACTAATAACTAACTAAAATAACTGATAATAATAATTAACTAAAAATAAATAATAACTAAATAACTAATAAAAACTAATTAAAACTAAACTAAATAACTAAACTAATAAACTATCTACTAAACTAATAAATAACTAAAAACCAATAATAAACTAAACTATCTAATAATAAAATAAAACTAAACGAAATAACTAAATAATAAATAAACTAATAACTAATAACTAACTAATAAATAATAATAATATAATAATGATTTACTAATAAAACCAAAAATAACTAACTACTAACTAAATAATAAAACTAAACTAAACTATTAATAATAACTAAATAAACTAACAAATAAATAAAAACTAATAACTTATAACTAATAATAAATTAAACTAATAACCAACTAATAACTAAATAATAATAACTAATAAATAATAAAACTAAGCTAAACAAACCAAATAATAACAAATAATAAAACTAAATAAGTAATAAAAAAATAACCAAATAAACTAATAATTAATAAATAAAACTAAATAACTAAACTAACTAGTAAAACTAAACTATTAAAGAATTAATAAAATAAATAACTAACTAATAAAACTAAAACTAATAAATAATAAAAACTAATAAATAATAAAAACTAATAACCTGATAAAAACTAATAACTAAGTAAAACTAATAAACTAAAACTAATAATAACTAAAATTAATTATAAAACTAATAATAAATAATAAAACCTAATAAACTAATAAAAAAACAAACTAACTAAAAACTAAACCTAATAACTAAACTAAAAACTAATTAACTAATAAACCTAATAATAAAATTAAATAAAATAAATAATAACAAATAATAAAAAATAATAACTAATAATAAACTAATAAAACTAAATAATAAATAACTAAATCAACATATACCACATCATCTTGACCTCTTAAAATGTACTAATTTTATTTTTCCAATAATCAAATGGTACACTATCTAAAAGTGGAGGTCTATGAGTGGATCTAAGTAGTAAAACCCTTTAGAAACCTTGTGCCATAGTGAAAAGATTTACTCTTGGATGTTAAAAAAGAGCCTAGCTCATGCCAATTGAGTCACTAAAGCACCCAAAGTGGGGGGCTTGAATGACATATTAATAATTTTAAAAGTTAAATCTTAAATTTTAAGTTTTAATAGAAAATTAATTTTGATTTTATAATGATAAGATACAATTCTTAATGCAACAAAATAAAAATATAGTAAAGTAAAGAGAGAGAATACAATTTTAGGTTTGGCCAAACCCAAAAAAAATCCACTAGCCACCCTGCTAGAATCCACTAAATGCAAAATAACTTATAAATAGTACTCTTATAACGGGTGAGTACAATGCCTACAATAATATATATGTACTCTCCTATGATGGGGCGAAGTACAACCCTAATATAAATTTTACAAAAAAAGAAAAGTACAAAATAATAAATTTTGATAAAATAAATCTCTCACAAATATACCAAGCTATCCAATTCAAAATAATCTCACAACTGATCATATCTTAAAATTTGCCATGATAAAATGCTCACTTAATATTGATGACAAATAATAAAATAAATATCTTAAAGTGATCTTACTAAGATGTTTATGTTATTACAATGTAGACTAATATAAAAATGATTTCAAAATAAATTCACAATATTCTTTTGCATAATAAAATAAATTTCAGAAGAAATAATTTATTTTATTTTAACCAAAAACATTCTTTCAATTAATGCGTTTGAAAAAATACTTAAATAAAATTAGTATATGATAGAGTTAAGTAAACTCGTAAGCTTTTAATTAAAAAGAGAGATCTAGCCAATATGAAATTAATTTCAGCATAATAAATTAATTTGAAAAGCTAAAATATACTTCTAAATAGATCTAAGAATAAATAATCTTTCAAATAAGACTAATAAAGAAATATTTCAAGAACCATAAGAAATTTGTAAGAAGATAACAATTTCAACAAGTTAAAATAAATCCTACAAATTATCACAAGAGTTTTTCACAAAAAAATGATTGAAGAAACTTTTATGTGAAAAACTTTAGACTTTGTTGTCCAAAGAATAATTCACCAAAAATATAAATTGAAAAGAATAAATAGATGGCAAAAATAGTATGAACAACTTAAAAAGGGATTAAGATCAAGAAAACAAACTCAAGTAATTTGAGAAAGCTTGCTTAGTTGATGATGTTGAAGCTTCCAAACTAAGGATTTGATCTTGCAATATTTGGAGAACTCTTGGAAGGAAAATCTAGGAGATTTTCTCTTAGATTTGCTAGAGGGAATTTGAATTTGAATGAGGAATACTTTCATGAGAGAATGGCTATTTATAAAGAAGGTCATTTTGAATTATTTCTAACAAATATATTATTCTAACATTACTTTATCATATAATAATTTAATATTCAATAAAAATATAATTTATATTAAATAAAAATTAATTCAAGCAGCAAAAATTGAGCTATTGACATGGGCAAGTCAAAAATAATCAAATATAGCTCTTAATATATTCAAAGCATATATCTTGCATTCATTATTAAAATCAGCTAATGTTTGAAAAATCATAATAAATTCAATTTTAATCAAACGTGGGTCTTATAACTTATCAAATTAAAGGAGAAAAAAAATCCAAGGAATCCATTGGAGATGAAATCATATAAATTCTTGATTATAAAATGACTTTGGCTAAAATACAAAATTTCACATATTTTTATTAATTTTGAAATATTTCATTTAAATATTAGATATAATTTATATATAATCATACATATGTTAGTTATTATATAACCTTCAAATTAAATCTAAATATTTAATTATATTAAGTAAATAAAATAATTACACTTTGTAGTCATAATTTATTATCATTTATTATTTTGATAATTCAAATGCTATGTATGAAACATATAATTGATTGTTAATTATATAGAGATTTATATAAATTAACCTCATTAAAATAATATGTTAAGTTGAGAAAATTGATTCATGCCAATGAACTCATGAATTTCTAAGATAGTTATAAATGCATATAACCTATATCTTGAGCTTCACATTATCCATTTTGATCTATCTTTCATTCTTCTATTCTTGAATTTCCTCATATTGTGAGATGTATTGGATATGTTATTAGCAATTAATATATTTGAAACACATAAAAATATTCATTAGAACATCCAAGCATTCATTTGTTATCATCAAAATTGATCAAATTGAACATGAGGCCCAACATAGTTAGATTTCATTTTCCATGAATTTGTTTTTGCAATGATTAGGATTAGTGCTATGAAGTTTAAGATGAGCAAGGATAAAGGCAAAGACTTTGGAAGCCTTATGAAGCCTAGATAAAATGGATCCAAGGATTGGGAAGAAGAACAAGAGATTGAAGACCTCTAAAACATATTTTAATTATAATATGAATTAAAAGTCATATAAAGATGCTACCTAATTTATTTTCTTTTCGAACAACTAAAAATATAATTCATAACCTCATTTTAAAGACTAGGTTTTAACTAAGATAATAAAAGATATAACAACCCTAAACTTTGTATGTTATCACACCATGCATCATATTGTGTCACTCTTGAATAGGGAGGGTCTCTACTTTGCCCGATAGGATATGCTTGACCTTGTGGAAATCCTTGTAGTGGAGAACACCTCTTCTAATTGATTTAGCCCATGACTTAATTTCATCATGCATATAGCATAATTTTCCTAAGCCTTGGTCCAAAATAAATAAAGCCAAATGATCTTAAAACTTATAAATCTTCAACATTAGTCAAGTAATGTTTGCAATAACATTATCTAATCTCTTAAGGAGTGAGTTTAGGATTCTAGCTTCCTTCTTAATTAAATAGCCTAACTAGCTTGTATTTACAAATGATTGACCTAGGTTTTAAAGCGTAGGATGTTATGCTATTTAGTGGTTGTAAGTCCAAGAGAGTTGATGTGTCTATTCTCTCTTATGGAGGTAAATGACATCCCATTTTCCCAATTAGACTTAAGTCATGAGCATGCTAAATAATTTTAGATATAGGTTTCAAAGCTACTTATTTTCTACGAGAATAAGTCCAATTAGACATTTCTTTAATCTTGCGTTGTTGGACTATAATCCCTAGCATTCTAATAAAGCCTCATTATAAGGTAGATTGAAGCACTTACTAGGCTTCCTAGTATCATGGGTGCTTCCTACTTATTCTAATTTAGAATCTATGAAGAAATCTATTTGAATAATCTCATTTTGAATTCTAATAATTAATTCTTGATAGTCTAGCCTTGAAATATTTGGAGATACTTATTGACTAATTTAATTGAGAGTGTTCTTAGGAAACTCCCATTTCCAAAGATATAATTAAATATGGAATTTTCCTTTCATAGGGAACTAAAGAATCTAGCATAAAATAAACCCTACTTTGTAAAAAAAGATCAGATATATTAGACCCATCTTCCTTAGAGTTTTATTTGGTGATTAGGTTAATTATAGGTGTTGTTTCTATGTTCCCAAATAGCACGCCATACCTTAGTATCATACCTAATCACTTCAATAAGTACACCCTTTGATCTATGTGTGATTTCCTAAACTCCAAATTAAAACACCACGCATATAATTATTAACAGTAGATCTCAATTTCATGAATAGAAAATGATTGTATATCTCTTTTATAGTAAACTCCACTCCATCTCTTATGTAATTAATACACTAGTGGTATGATGAAGGAACCATTCTATATCCATGTATCCATGGCCTACCTAAAAGAGCATTAAAAGATATCTCTGAATCAATAATATGAAACTTTGCTTTAGTTTTAAACACATCTATTTCTAATAATAGAGTGATCGAACCTAGAGCCTTTTCTCTCATTTCATTAAATACACTTATCATATTTTTTGTCTAATTAAGTTAATCTTCAAAATTATAATATTTTGAAGTTCATGATGTTGATAAGCTCTAGGATTAATAAGAACTGGATAATCTATAATTTTCCACCTTGATTAAAATGTAGAGGGTGGACAACGATCATTCCCAAAATAAATCTTCATCCGAGAATGTTATCTCAAGAACTTTTTTAAAATAATGCTTCATCAAAGGAAGATGTTGCTAGATATGCAGGCATATCTTTGTGCCGAGTAATACATGAACTAATAATTTTGTCATTTCTTTAGATAGAATAAAGGCATCATAAATGATTATATTAGGTAGCTTCCTAAGTTGGGCTAAAACATTATAGTTGACCTTAGGAGTAGTTGGCTTAACTACTGAATCATTTTATAAAGGTTCAAGACATTAGTCAATAATGTGTTTGCCTTTATCCTTAGAGAAAGAAAGGAAAGGTGGTAAGACCTTCTCGCTATGGAGATTTACTTAATATCTCCCAAATTAGAAGTAGGGGTCATGTTAACCTATCCCTCATCACTGATGTTCATTTCCATAGATTGGTCAAATTTTGAAAATTCTACTTCTATATTAACTAGATTTTCTTATAAATCAACCATAGATTAATCATTTTTTAATCCTAATTGTAGGATTCCAAAAAAATAAAAAAATAAAAACAGTAAAAAATGGAAGAGAATCTTAACGAGTCATACCAACAGCCATCCCCATTAGCAATAACCACCCAAAGAGAAGAGCGAGAGTAATTAGGAGAATAGTTTCTTATTAAAAGGTGGGAGGGCTAACTTCACACTCTCTAGCCACTTTATACACTCTCAGCACTTTCTCGCCACTCTACACTCACTCCACACACTCTCTAGCCACTTGCACACTCTTTCAAGCACTCTATCTATCCAATTGGAAATACCCCTCTCACACGAATAATCTCCTTCTTGCATGAGACAATTGAAGAGAAAGAAAAGACTTCATAAGCATAATTTTAGATAAAATATGAAATAAAAGTTTTTAATGTAATTGATTCCTTGGCCTACAAATAATTTCTCAATCTCCACCATTGATCTTGGATCCGTTGAGAGTTAATTGTCCTCTCTTATCAATCTTGGATCTAGAGCAAGGGAGAGCATGATTTCATTAATTACAAAATAGTAGTCCTGGATAAAACTCTATCAAAATTAAAATTAACTTGAAATTGAGATCATTAGATCATAAGTTTTAAATATGAAGGCCTCTATCATCAATCTTGGTTACAACATAAGATGAAAATCCTCCCTTCATTGATCTTGATCTGAACAAGAGAGAAGTGTGCATCTTGCACAACAAATTTCAAAATTTAGCAATGCTAAGCCATTATACTAACAAAATTTTGTGGAGGCCAAACTACACAAGAAAATTTCCATAAAGAAAAGTTTCAAGTTTCATAGGACTACGATGTGATCCCCGTGAGCTAACTCGAATTTTGGACCTTTTCACTTCATGGAACCATATTACTATAGCACCAAGGTGTTGTAACCAATGGTGCTACATTCTTGAGTTGTAACATCAAAATGATTTGCAAAGCACCATAGTGCTATCATGAAAGTGATTCACATATTTTTCCTTTTTAATTTAAATGTTTCAATTTTGTTTTTTTTCTGTGCTATATAAACAACTAATTTCAATTTTTAATTAAAATGCATTAATATATTTCTAAATAATTTTGTGGTATATAGCTTTTTTTTCTTATTTCATCTTCCAAAATTTTTTTATAATACTAAGGAAATTTTTTTGGGAAAGATCATGATTTTATTTAAACATCATTGCTCAATGTTGTGGCACTACCCTTTTGGTTTTAAGGCCTAAACTTATGCCATGTGGCATGAGTTCTGCCAAAGTGCTCTTCATTAATTTCTATGTGCACCATTAACGCTAGGCATTCCAAAAGATATAAGTCCAATCTATTCATTTCTTATCAACACCATATAATTTTGGCATTCTAAAGGGATGTAAGATTTATTCATTCAATCTATAAACACCTCTATAATTATAGAATTCAGGGATATTAGTACAATCTATTTGGAACATCAATCTAAATCTATCTAACATTCCAAAGGGATTTTCATCGCCTATATAGAATATAATCTATGAGAGATTCACTAGGTTCAGATTTTTAATGACTAAGTCACCTACTATATTATGATGTCAAGTACAGAATCATTTTCACAAATAAGTTTTTAAGTTTAGTGAATGTGTGAACTAAACCATTTGACAATTCCACATACTAATTAAAGGCAACCCTAGTTAAACTATAAATAAATTAAATAATAAGGTATCACTCCTGGTATTATATTGCCCATAAATGTGACAAAAAAAGTATTTAGGATTGCCTATCCCATCAAATGCTTTGAAGTAGGAGGTAAATCTATTTACATAATCATACTCTTCAAGGAAATGTCTACCCTTTTGGAATGAGTCATACCTTAGGATTATTTTCCCTCTCTTTCCATATGAGACTTTAAATTAGTTTTGGGTGATACACCATTCTTATTTTATGTTCTTGAGATGATCCCCTAAACCAAATTTAGATCATCCATGGGAATCCTCTAGTTCCTCTAGTGAATGAGGCTATGAAATGGTAGGAATTTGATTTTATTACATCATAGATCATCTCCATCTTATTTTCTTCTTAAGATTTGGATCTTTTTTTGTAATAAGGATTAACTTTTTTAGATCATGTATAGGACCTTCTTTTTTTTAATATCTTGATTTTCTTGTACCTTTTAGATGCTCTCATGTCTACCATAAAGATGTGTGTTATGGTAGTTTTGAATCTTCATCTAAAAGGTCATCTAGATCTAAGTTAACTTCCTTGAATTCTATTTTATTTCTTCATCTTCTTTTATAATAGTCTCTATTTCTTTCTAAAGTTATGAATTAGTTGACCATTACTCAAGGACTACTTCAAGTTCATCATTAGTTTTTACATCCATGGGTTTGTTCAAATGTCTTCTTATTGATAAGTATAACTTTCTCCTTCATAGAGTTGCTAAACGTCTCCATTATTCAAAATTTCTCTATTATAAGGGGATGGATTAGATCCATCTCTCTAGAGACATGAGAAGATGCAAGTCCTACTTTGACAAAAGCCTCTAGATAGAAATTGTTAATCTCTAGCCATGATGGTGGTAAGGAAAATACTTTGGCTTTTATTGCCAATGGGTATATAAATTTCTTATCCTTCAAAAGATACCCATATTTTCTTATGTTTTATTTTATTTCTATATCATTTAATTCTAGATGATCATAATTACAATTGGCATTTTTCTTCTTCTCTCTTGAGAAACATTATTTTCTTTATAGTCATAGCTTATTTCTAAAGTTCTTTAATTTTCTCCTATTACCTAAGAATGAAATGGAGAGGTACCAATACAACAAAAGGAAATTCTAACTTGTGAATGACACAAGTACATTAGATGTATAAAAGATAAAAGCCTATTTCTAAAGATAGAGAGAGAACTCTCTCAAGCGCCAAAAAAAATCAATGGAGACAATTTATGACACCATGATCTTAGTGATACTTATTTAAGTAATCAAATAAGTCATTAAGGGATAAATATATCATCTCAAAAGATAAACATATTACCCTATAATAAATTTGATTACTTAATAAGGACTCTAAGGTTGATGGGTCTTCAATGTACCGAGATTTTCCTTAAGCTACATGAAAAGTAAGATTTTAAACTTTCTTCTATTCAACAATCCTTTATCCCACTATGATGTGGGATAAAGGATTGTTAGTATAAGAGAAGTTTAAAAAGAGTAAATAAAGTAAACTCTTAGACTAAATGGAGCTATTATACACAATAGAAGTAAAGTAACACATCACAGAGTAAATATAAAAAAAAAACTATAACCTAACCACCCATCCCAACCATGATTTAAAAGTAATGTATGTATATCGAGCACTTATAAAACTACCTCTAACTTAATAAATGGAAAAAAAGCAATGTGGCATAAATAAATTTTTTATAATAAAGTAAAATAAATAAATTAGCCATATACTCTTACAACCTCATTTGTAACAGCCAAATGGTTAGTGCAAACAAAGTGACCTAACTATAACCTCCTTATACTAGTGAGAACACTATTGTAAATAATCATAACACATAATTATGTGTAGACTAGTGCATCCAAGGGACATCTCATATAATGATGACTTACCATGCTAAGCCAAATGAGTAATTTGATCATCCTAAGGATTATCACTTTTATATATTTTTCCAAAATAAGTGTGGCTTTAAGTTATTCAAATAAGCAAATTAGTCAAATAAACATTTAACCATTATTAAATATTTCAGTATTTGATAAATCTTCATCTAATAATATATAGTAATCAATCATGATTTTGGTCAAGTTTATGCTAAAAGGACATAATTTAACTTAATGTAGTAACTAACATGCAAATGTATCAATATGATAAAAAAGTAGTTGACGATCAATCATAAATGGATATTTTGGTATCCAAGAAGAGTTAGGATATCAAAGATTCTGAACTGTGATGTAAAACTTATAATGTTCAAAGTGCAAAGAAAAGATGAATGAAAACCATCCATTTAAAGCAATGAATTGGGATTGAGTATATGTGTATACTAAAATCCCAATGTTGTTCAGTCATATTGGTTGACTGAACTAAGGAATGATTTAATCATAAATGCATGACTCAGTTGGGAAATAACTAATAAGTAGTTGATTAGTTCTCATTAAGCTTGATCTAAAGAGAAGATCTAGTTCATGAAGCAATTTTAATAAGATTGCAAGAAAGAAAACATTGCCAAAATGAGTTAAGTCATTATATGTATGACTAACTCATGAAAATTCCTTAGTTATATAAACATGATTGAGACATTAATCAAGGATGTTGATTTAATGTATATCATGCAGATGAGTAAACCACACTTACTCAAAAATGTTGGGTAAGTGTAAGATAGCTTAGAAAATAAATATGTTAAGTAATTAAAAAGGGCAATGTATTTTATGATGCAATTGTCTACTAGTTTGGTTCAAAAATTAATCAAATCTTAGATTGTTATGTAGAATGATCTTAGATTATGTGTTTCCATAAAAGGTTGATCTACCTCACATGACATGATCATCTTATGTAATGCGTAGTGGTTAAGATGGGGTTGACTAATATAATGAATCCCAAATAACAATAAAATTTAGATCAAATTAATCAAACTATAATGCAAGTGTGTGACATGATTGACTAATTAATTTAGTACAAATACTAGTACAAGAGTATTGTAAAATACATAAGTGTTATATTATTTTGTACAAATAACTAAGAATATTCATGATTTGAAATGATCCAAGTATGGCTCAAACTAAAACTCTAAGTTGCTCATGTTTAAGCATGTGTTTTATAGTCCTTATTTAGCTAAGTTGACCACACTTATTGATTACGTGTGAACATAAGTGATTTTTTCTTAAAAATGTATTTTAAATTAATTAATATTTAATTATTTAAATTTTAAAATTATTTTGAATTTTGGAATTTAGTTAATTTTATTTGATCTTATTTAAATTTTATATTTTATTTTTATTTAACATTTATTTGATAAATGTTGACTATTTAGGAATATTAATCATTTCACTTAAAGTATTCCATTTAAATTTTATTACAATTTTTTTAAAATTTTAGTTTAATTTTTTAAATTTTATAAATTAAATAATAATTTTTATTTTAATAATTATTAATTATTTAGTTTATCTTTTGAATTTATTATTTAAAATTTTTTTGCCATAAAAAATAATTATCTAGTTACAATATTAATTTAACTATTTATGATCCTTTTTTCCATGGATATGGGTTATTTTTTTAATTACTTTAACGATTATTTTATTTTTTTAGTTATTTTTTATTCAATTAAAATTTTAATTTAGATGAAAATTGATTTCATTGTTCAAATAATCACAAAAAAAGTTATGAAATTTTCATGCAGGGTCTCAATAATCAATTTAAGCATTCACTAGATTAATCATAATTTCTTAAATTTATTTTACTTTCTACTAATTTTAAATATTTGCTTAAATTTATTTAGTAATTCATAATATTTTTTAATTTGACTTCAAAAGTTATGAAACTTTCATATAATACTTAGATTTGTGCCATGAGTATTTTTTTTAATTCTCATAGTTTTTGGATGTATTTTTATTTTGTTTAACTTTCTTCTTATTAAATAAGAATTAATTTACTTCAAAAATATATAATTAATTTATTTTAGCTTAAAAGATTATGAAAATTTCATAATGAGTTTAAATATTCAATTGAAATATTATTTTAATTTTCCATAATTTTGTCCAATATATTTATTATTTTTATAATTTAAAACATGTATTTGATGTAATAAAAATGTACAACTTATTCATTTAAATTCATAAAATTATTAAAAACTTTAATAAGCTTACTAGTGAATTAAATATTCTACTAATTTGTTTTGCAATATTTAGTGAATATTTTAATTTTGTAATTTTGAATATTCAAATATGCATTTAAAAATTAATAACTCTTTGCTTTTAATTCTAATTAATTTGAATTTTCTATAGGAAGTCCTTAGGATTGTTTTACACCATATGTTTAGGTTTCATATTTTTTTTGATGCATTTAAGTTATTTAATCATTCAAAATAGTGGATAAATAAATTCTTAAGATTTAAATTATATAATATAATTTATGTTTAATAACACTTCTAAATTATAATATAGTGTAAAACTAGAAAATACCAAAATTTAAACCTATTATACAACTAGAAATACCAAAATTTAAAATATAACATTTAAATTTTGGACTTGGTATGTGAAGTTTATGGACCAACCCATCCTAGACTATTATATCTAATTTAAATTAGATCTAATGGTTTAAGGATCATCGCTTACTTTAAGACAAATCATGCATGGAATGTTTGGGCATTGGTTAGTGTGATCTAAATAAAACTAAGCCAAATTTGAGCTCTCTATTCATGTGAAGTAAATACTTCATGGGAGCTCAGTAGGAGAGGGGGAGTCAATTCCATGGCTCCAAGCCATGGTGCAATTTATGAAGCTCGAATAAGAACATCCATGGACAAGATAAAAAAATGTGAGTGAGATGAATGAACTAAGTATTCCTAAATGAATGGCATCATTTTCCCCATCCTAGGTATGCCTCTTCCTCCTCTAGGGCATTATTCCATTAGTTAATGTTCCATTGCTTTCCTTTCCATGAAAGGTTTGTCTTATGATGGTGCTCTATCAAACAACCTTCCTTCAAATGGCACTACTGATCCCTCCATCAAACTTATCATCCTGCAATCTTACCATGAAAATTTTTGTGAAGTCAATGACTATGGTTTCATTAAAAAAGCCAACCATAAGAATGGAAAACCAACTTTATTTCTCTTTGATTCTGAATATTCTTAGTTGGCAGAACCCCTTAAGTTTACATTGGTTGGTAAGTGCACCTACAAACATTCAAAGATGGACAATATACAAAAGCACTTTCATGAACTCATGCTCATTGGAGATTGGAATGTCGACTCTTAGATGGAAGGCATATTGTCATAAGGCTCAACAAGGAAGAAGATTATGCTCGCTTCTAAAAAAACTCTACCACATTGACAATGTACTAATGAAGGTATTAAAATGGACTCCCAAGTTTGATTATAGCATTGAACCTCCTATAGTCCCAATATGGATAAAGTTTCCAAGTCCAAACTCCATTTATTTAACAAGCAAATCCTCTACTCTCTTGTTACAAACTTTAAAGCTATAAAGCTTGACTTTCAACTTCACAAGACCATATGTAGCCAATGTTCTTATAGAAATGGATATAACAACAACTCAAGCAGGTGAAGTCTGGATAAGAACTCTAATAAATGGCTATTGGCGCAAAGTGGTGATTTAATAAGCCACATTACCCCAATGAAGAATGTTTGGACATCGCTTGAGGAATGTTATATTGCTCATCTAGAATTAAGGACAAGGAACTCTAAACCATATTGTAGAAGGAAACAATGAGGAGCTTACAAACTTACCTATTAAAGATAAACTAAAAGTTACCACAAACCAACATGAACAAGTCCTTATCACTGAACAACCTGTGGCAATAACAACAACTAATAAACTTAAATCTACAACTCAAGGAGACAATATTGATGTGACAATATAGGACCATTTACCCATTCTAGCTAATTAGATCGAACAACACAATAATGAAATATTAACCCAAACACCATTGGTATCAGATCAACCAACCAATCAAGAAGAAAATAATATAGAGCTTCTAAGTAGTCAACCGTAACAAACATAACATGATGTGCTCTCACTAGTATTTACACTACACACCGACCAAGGGATTTAAACCACATAATTTAAGACATAGAGGAGGAATGGCTATACAGAATCTAAAAGAAACAAGCACAATGGAATAAGGGAATTAAGGCATATAAATCAATGTAGCAACATTCATAGAAAATACCTCCTCGCTTGGATTTTGTGTATGATAGGATTGCTACTTGAGCCTCTAGGGGCTTTAAGTACTCTAAGCATAACTATTTTTCTAATTTGGAACATTAGAGATATTTCCAATAGACTAAGAGTCTTATTAAAACATACAATCTCCAAGTTTTTGCCATCCAAGAACCACTCATTCAACCTCACAACATTGAAAAGCATAGATAGAAATTTCAAAGCTTTAACATTGCTCAAAATTGGACAAATAAAATTTTGCTATTTTATAAAAGTGCCTTTCACATTGACCTTTTGATTGATGACTTCAATTTGTACATATACACATAAGCTATAGTAACTATTCTACACTCGCCACCATTATATTTGCAGCTTGCTCTAGAGACTCAAGAAGGGATCTTTGGACCAAAAACATTGCCATTAGCCAAAATTACCAACATAGTTGGCTAGTGTGGGGTGATTTCAATATGATCACAGACTCAAATAAGAAAAAAGGAGGAAGAAAACTAAATAAAATTGTTATCGAGGAGTTTGCTAGCTACATTGAAAATGCACCTAATTGAACCTAGTTTTAGTGGATCACCTTACACATGGAATAGAGTGAGTCTTTGAATGGCTTGATATAATTCTATTCAATACACAATGGCTCGGTCATTTTGGCATTCTACACAAGACACCTAAACATAACTTGTTGGGATCATGCTCTTACTATTAACTATTGATTACCTTTATAAACCATCCAAACCAACCTTCAAATTTTGTAATATGTGGACAAAGCATGACCTCTTCATCGATTGCCTTCAAAGTGCATGGACATCAAATTCAGCTGACAGATGGACTAGATTTTGGAGTTTATGCAAAAACTTAACCAAAAATCTCAAGGAATAAAATTGGAAAGTCTTTGACAACATACAAAAATAGATTAAGGCACAAGAACAAAAGGTCTCCTTGAAAATCTTCATATCAATGACACCTTAATGATAGTCAAGAAGACCTCAAACAAGCCCAACTAACTCTCAATGACCTCATTGTTATGGAAGATGATTTCTTAGCACAAAAAGCTATTGTAATTAATCTCAAAAAAGGTGACAAAAATACAAAATACAAAAGAAGAGGGAATATAAAGCCATTGGTTGCAAGCAAAGGAAGACATAATTGAAGATGGTTTCAACTACTACAAGTCACTTTTTCTAGAACAAGAGGTAAATGAACCTATTTTGTGATGATTTATTCAATACTAACATTATTGGGGTATGAAATTGGACTTAGCATATACTCCAATGAAGGATAAAATTTGGAATATCCTTGGCTCTCTGTGGGTCAAAAGCTAGGACGATGGTTACACAACACACTTCTATCAACACTCATGTCATTAGATTAAACAGATGTTATCTTTGTTATCCAGCCTTCCTTCGAGGTAATGACATGCATAAATTTTTAGCTCCACAACCATCACTCTCATCCCAAAGTCTAATAATAAGTATAATTGGGAACATTTTAGGCTCTTCAATCTATCATTAATCATCATCAAAAAAAATTATGTCCACTCATCTCCAACCATACCACCCAAAACTCATTTCCAAAAATTAAATAGCTTTCATTCAGGGGAGGAACATATCTGGGTATATTCTATTAGCATAAGAGCTTATCCTAGACCTTAATAAAAAAAGTAGGGGGAGGAAACTTCATTATAAAACTAGATATGAAGAAGGCATTTTATACCATCAATCAAAATTTCATCATGGAAATTTTGGAAGCTAGAGGTTTTCAAGAGAAATTATGCTCCTTGGTTAATGGACTACACTCAAACAACTATTGTTCTATCTTCGTTAATGGTGAGGCACATAGTTTCTCCAAAGGATCAAGAGTCATAAAGCATGGTGATCCATTTTCTCCGTCCCTTTTATACTAACACTTGATTACCTCTAGAATGTTGGATGTAACTCATAACTCCAATAGAGCAATCAACTATACAACCAATGGAAAATCAATATATCACATTTGGCATTTGCGATGATTTATTACTATTTTGCAATGGATCCAAAAGATCAATCCAAAGAATCATTCTTATTCTTAATATCTGAAGCAATCTGGATGACCTTCAACGAATCAAAGTGTTTGATTATATTAGGAAACATTGCAAAATGGACTAGAAATGGATCAAAGACTACACTAGTTTCACCTATTCCCACCTCCCATACACTAGTTTCATCCATTCCAACCTCCCACTCATATACCTTGGAGTATATATACATAAAGGATGACAAAAAGCATAATACTTTGATGGTGTTATGAACTATATTCAAGACAACAAATCAATTCATGGGAGAATATTCCCTTATCAACTAGAGGGAGGATAACTTTACTATAAAGTATTCTCAACTCAATCCTCTTATTCCTTATAAACCAAGTTAATGCCAAATCAAACACAAATCAAGATTGAAAGAATTTTAATAGATTTTATGGAGTAGGAAAAATATATACATTGGGTGAGTTGGAAAATGATGTGCAAAACCAAAATAGGAAGGAAGGCTAGGATTCTGGTCATTAGTAGACTCTATTCACATCAACTAGATGAAACTATGGATCAAATGAGTTAAAATGATTCCTTATGGACCCAAATCCTATTTAGCAAATATTGTAGGAAGACCCTTCCAACTATGATTTAGCAATGAAAGATAGACTCCCAACTCTAGAATAGCTTATTGCACCATAGAAGAGAAGCAAAAAAAATTATTTTCTAGCATATGGGGAATGGTGCTCATAGTTTCTTAAAGGATCACTAGTTTTCAGAAGGTTTAAAGTTTATATAAAACTTCTCGATGAGTCAAAGTTTGTGAATTCATCATTAATGACAATTGGAACATCGAAAGCTGAAATTCTTCACGAAGATGTTCTAAAAGAGGTATTTAGCATTCCTCTTATACAAAAGGCAAATTGATGTTGAAATGTCAAAATGTTAAGCTCTTCATGTCAAAGATCCTTTTCCAAGCTACATATAATCCTAGTACCCTTGAACGGTAGCCTATTTTTTGGAAACCAGCTATCAAACCATCTATGTCTTTCCTATGCTGGAGTTTGTGGCACAACCTAATCCCCACAGATGATATATCAAAACTTAAGGGCCTTAAGATTACTTCTATACCAATGTAGAAGGGATAAGAAAAATATAATCCATCCATTCATCACATGCCCAATCAACAAAGAAATATGAGATGGAATGCACTCTCAATTCCAAATTGACAAATCAATGGATGACTCTATACAAAGCTACTTCAAGGACTAGAACAATTCTAATCATTATAGCAAGAAGGACCATATTTACATTATTCCACTAATTTTTGTGTGATTTATTTGGATGGCAAAGAACTCAAGCAAGCATGGAACCCAATGAGAAGGTGTGATGGATACAATGCCACACATCAAAAACCATATTGCTAAAGTTGGAGCTACAAATCTATTCAACATCCCATTAAAAACTAAGGAGAAGCCAAGATTGTTTCAACCACTTCTCATACATTCAAACAAACTGAAAATTGAATGTATTAAGATAAAAATCAATGGAAATTTTAGGATAATAGACATACCAATAAGTGTTAGAGGTGTCTTTAAAATACACATAGGCTAATGCATCTTTCTATTGTCCATCCCTTGGTATACAATGAATGCTCTTCATGTTGAAGCTTTAGCCGCCATACTGACTCTAACGTTAGCAGCCTCCATCCATTTCAAAAAAAATCTAGATTGAAATAGATTCTTCAATGCTTTGCGACTACATTTCCATTGATGACCTCTATCTCTGAACATTACTTTCATTAAGAACATCATGCGATGTCTAAATAATTTTCAATTTGATTCCATCCATAGAGGGAAACAAACCGCAAACACTTTGGAAAAGATGGGATATCTTGTGAATGGACCAATCTTCTCACAACAACTTTTACCCCAAATCCTCCATACATACACTCAAGAGTGACTTACTAAAGCTGCCTTATGTTAGAAGCTTATAATTCTCTTTATTTTCCTTTGTCTTAACCTCTGATTATACTTTCATTTTTAATTCATAGTAAAAATCTTCTTTAAAAAAATCCATGGACAAGATAAACAAAAGAATGAAAATTCCCACCTTCATGGGTTGAATTGCTTGGTAATAAATTATGAGACTATCAGAAAAATGAGATGAACTTGTGTGCACATTTGATTAAATTGCCTCCTTCTAAATTAATTGATGTACTAAAGTTTGGTGAACTCTTTATCATGGCTTGGTATTGAGATGAAATAGGTGGTTAGGGAGGGAAAATAAAATTTAATTTGCTTAGTGGAGAAGAAATTAGCCAACCTTTGAATTTGGAAACTTAATGGACTATTTATAGGAAGAAAGAAAAACTTAAGCTTATCCCATGGTTGAGCTTGGTTTAGCATTCATGGAGGTAATTTTGTCTAAGGTGCAGAGGTGCTAAGGAATTTATTACACATGGTTCAAAGATGATCCCTTAGTCAAATATGATTGAGTTTGCCATCATTCTTAACTCCTCCATAGATAAGCTTAAAGAAGCTTGAATGAAGTGACCCCATGGGAAATGTGATGGGTTTTAGTTTAGGCTAAAGGAAGCAATAGTATTTTTTTCCATTTGTTAAAATAGAAAAGGAATACTAAAGATTTTTGGTATTGTTCAATTTGACTCATGCTCATGTCTCATTGATTTGACCTACAAAGGTATGTCAAATCAAGTAGGTATGAATTAGAGTAATGGACCTCATCCTATAGCTTCATGTTAAGTTTGAGTGGAATGTTTCACTATTTGGTTATTCAATTTTACTTCTAAAGTAAAACATGCTAATTTAAGATCAACACATGGTTCAATGTATTTGATTGACCCACATGGTGGTCAAATCAACTTCCCAATAAAATATTTTGGCATATTTTTTGTCATAATGATGCTCCAGAGTTTAATTTATTATAAAAACTAGGTTGGTCTAGTTGAATCCCAAAGTGGCATGTTGATGTTATTGAGTTAATGCTATTATTATGACTTTTGGACTTGGGCCAACTAAAATATGGAAATTTTATGAGATATAAAGCAAAATGGCTTGATTCAATCTAGGCTTATTAATTTGATGTTTAATGTCATTAATGTGTAAAACCTTATTTTGGTTAAATTGAATCAAAGAGGGCTAATTGGGTTAGCTTAATAAAATTAGACCCACCAATAAACCTAAATTGTTCATTTAAATATAAATGAATTTTCTTGGATAATTTGTGGCTAATCTTTAATAAACCTTAAAGTAGACCTAAATTTGACCTTCAAGATGACTTTATGACTTATTGTCATTTAAGGTTTACATCATACACTTTAATGGTCCAAAATTTGATAATAACTATTTTAAATAAAAATTTAATGATTAGTGCTCATAAGGTTAACAAAGAAAAGCATCTACCTATGGGTTTAAATAGGATGGAGGCAGATGAGTTCCTTTGACTAAACTCTAAGTCAAATCTTTAATTATGTACTTATGGGTTTAAGATAATTAAGTTTTCTATGTTGGTTTTTTGAGAAGGATTTAGAGTTTAGCCCTACTTACATTTTGATGTGAACAAATAGCATGTATTAGTCCTATTTATAAAAAAATGTGCATATTCAAGTTTTGTCTATTAAATGGTTTAAATAAAGCCCATCCTAATGTTAAATTTCATTTAATAATATCTAAAAATTTGATGGACTTTTTTCCAACTCATTCAATGTTCTTCTTCGTGGATGGTCTATTAATATTTAATCAAATCAATATAGCACTTGAGAATGAATGTTATACAACCTTTAGAGCTTAATAAACACTTATTATTATAATGTTATACTCTTTAGGATAAAAAAAATGCAAGTCCTACCTATCAACAAGTAGTAAATAACTCAATTTTTTGATGAGTTATTACATCATAGATAGAATGTTACATGGATGATATTGTTGAAAAAAAACAAGGCTATTGAAATCATGTAGCTAATCTTCAAATTATTTTTAGAAGTATGAATTAAAAATGAATCTCTTCAAATGTGCTTTTGAAATTTTGTTAGGCGAAACTTTGAAATTCATTACATGCTACAATGGTATTGAAATAGATTCTACCATGAGTAAGGAAACTTTAGAAATTGAACCTCCAAAAGTTTTACCTAATTAGATCTTTGGAAGACTTGAATTTTTAAAGAGGTTCATTTCTAATTTATCAAGTTGATGTCAACCATTTGTTGCTAACTAAAAAAATGTTCAATTTTATTGAGAGGAATGTTGTTAGATGTCTTTGATGACATCAATATATAATTATTATTACAATTATATGACATCTCCAATACTAAAAAAAATTTGTTAGTATTATATATTATTACTCTTGATGAATTAGTAGAACCATTACTTGCCCAAGATAATGAATACAACAAAAATAACTTCATATTAGTTATTGATTTGTTCTTATTAAGATAAAATATATGCCTAAAGAGAAGCACTACTAAAATTAAACTTTGTAGTTTCAGTGTGAAGGCATTAAACTAACTAATGAATTGTTGAACTTAAATAAAGAGGCTATCAATATCATGGTTGAAAATTAATAGATGTTATCTCATGAACAAACCTACTTCTCAATTATTCCACTTTATAAGAAAATGACTAGAGACATATATTCATTGAATAACTCATTATGTAATCCCTTTGAAATAATACATTTCCTCTTAAATTTATAGGAGAGCATTATAATATACAATTATAAATGAAGTTTATAGGGACAACCATTTGACCAAATGTGGCTTTGTTATGTAAATAAAGAAGAAGCTCAAAAGCTCATTATTAAAGTCCATTGTTGATCTCATTTTAAACAAGGCTAACACCCATCCTCTTTTTTGTACTTAGGATCCCAATCCTATATTAAGAATCTCCTCACCTAGACACTTATGACACTTCATTAGTAATTAAGTGAGTATGCTTAGAACCCAAAAAATAAAATGGATAAAAATAAAAAAATAAAAAAAGAATAAACTAAAATGAAATTAAGAACTTAAATCTAAACTAAAACTAAATAGAAATAAAACCTATAAATTAAATTTAAATTGAGCTTATGGCTAGAATTAACCTAGCCCAAATTTTTAATTGAACAAATTGCTCTAAATTCAATGAAATTGAACAAAACTCAAGATGAGACATATTTAAAAAAAAAAATCTAAATTCAATTAACTCCTAAGTAGGTTAATTTAGTTCATTAACCCAACTAACACAATTAAGCCCTATTTGACCCAAATTCAAACTTTATTAAACAAAATTAAATTTAATTGGGATTTAAGTTGGATAATTACACCATTAAGACCAAGTTAAATCAAATCAAAATCAAGTCAAATTAAACTATCATAATGGATTAAATCATCATAATATCAACTAAACCCATATCAAATTGAATCAAGGCCTAATTTGGCAAATTGGCCAAATTCTCTATTAAGATAAAACAAAATTAAATTGAAATTAAACCAAATTATACATTTCAAATCACTTTAAGTATAAAATTGAACTTAATCCATCTTTCCATTGGGTCTAATTTGACTAATTTGGTCAATAAACACAAGTGAACCCAAATTGAACAAATCAAGCCATTTTGGGCTAATCCAAAATAAACATAAATCAATTGTAATCAACTAAACTAGGTCACTTCAAAGAACTCTTTAGACATAAATTTTTTTTTATAAAAGGAAGTTTTCATTGATCACTTAAAATATACAGTAATTCAAAATAGTTCTAAAGAAGAGAAGTGTTACAAAAATCTAGATCTAATGTAAAGTAAGTTGATGTTGTCATTATGCACAAGGATGGCTAATTTTGGGTCAATATTCTAGAGATGTAAAAAAGATTGAGAAATAACTCCTCTTTTGGCCAACATATAAGCAAGATAGTTAACATCTCCATATGTGGGAGAAGGAAACATGCACTTTTAGCAAGTTCTTTAAGACTTTGAAATCATTAATAATAAACTAAGGTGTATAATGTTATTTGTTCTCTCTAAGTAATTGAATGAAGATCATGGAATCTGATTCAATCTAGAATTCACAGTGAGATTTAAAGAAAGCAATATTGAGTTCATAAAGGCATGTCGCCACCTCAGCGTGAAGGGGAGAGAGTGTAGCATAAGGCATAGAGAAGTGGAATGAGCATTTACCATCATGTTCCTTAAAGAGTCCACCAATTCTAGCTTTTCTATTTTAGTATCAAGCTCCCATCAATGTTTATTTTAATAATACATGAGATGGATTTTTCTAGTATATGATTTCTTATCCCTATTTGGTGTTGTCTTCTCACAATCCTAATGTATCCATTAAATGTCCTATTATAGATTCTTTCACATGACCCTATTTGGTGTCATTGTGCTTCTTCTCATTTTTGGCCATCCATTTGGACCATAGGATAATCAGTGGTGTGATCAACATGATATTTACACAGATATCCTTTGTTTGCTAGCTTTGATTAGATCTTATATTGATTTTGCTTTGTAATATTATGTCAACTTGTAATAGGTCTTCAAATGCTCTATTCAAAGCAATGTATGAAGCAATGTGGTATACACTCGATATTCCTTGCATAATAAACATATTGATGGAATTTGTAATCCTTTAAGCTTGAGTATGTCATCCATTGGATTAAAATTGTGGAATAGTCTACAATAGAAAAATAAAATAAATGGTTTGATGGTTGGGTTCAATATTGCATGTCCCCATGGAATTTTTTAGTTCCTTTCCACCAGCTTCCATAGATAGTTTTGAGATGGATGAGGCTTTAGATTGACCTTTTATAATCTTTTGTGTTACTTTCTATTAGAAAAGTGTTGATTTCCTTACATGTACCCAATGGGAGCTGCTCCTTCAATTAAATTACATTCCAGTTTAGCATATTCCATAATTTTAAATTTTGTTGTGATTGTTGTGGTCTTCCACTCTTTTTCGTATTGGAAAGTGCCCCTTCCTCAATCTAGTTATCATTCTAGAAATTTATGTTTCCATCTCTCATGTCCCAAAAATCAAATTTTCATCCTCTTCTCTTTGCTACATCATATGCTTCCAGGTTGAGGAGTCTGATTTCTTCAGTTTAATGGTCATTAAGTGAGTTTGGTGGAAAAAATTTTATGCCTGAATTCAACCTAGATGGAGTTTTTCTCTCTAAATTTGATCAATAGCTTGATGGTATTGCATCTAATATTGTCTGCTATTATTTTGAATTCCAAGCCACCATTATAGATCAATTTGCTCAATTTCTTCCAACTAGCCCAATGCATTGATTTGTACTTTTAGCTCTAAATGCATATATTGGGCATCCTTTCTATTTTCTTTTGAGTGTTTTTGGGGATTTGTAGTACTTGAGTGACTTACAATGGAATTGAGTTGACGATACTTTCCACCAAAGTGATCCTTCCATCTAATAAAGGAAAGAGTTCTCTCATGAGTTTAATTTGTTTGGTATTTTATCTATGAGCTCATAGAAAAGGGAAGGCATGAGTCTTTCTGTGTATAGTTTGATGCCAAGGTAAGTAAAAGGAGTAGTGGAATGAATGAAGCATGCCTTTTCTCTGATCATTTCATTTTATTTTTGGTAATTCATTTTAATTTCACAAAGAAACATTTGTTAGGATTTAGATCCATACCTGATAGTTTTGTGAATTCTTTGATGATTTCCATTTTTATGTTGATGAATTTTTGCTTCTATTAAAAAAGAGTAATAGAGCAACTACAAAGGCCAAGTGTGTGATCTTAAGGTCGCTTGTGGTGTGAAATGAACTTCTTTGTGGATGTAGCCTCCTTATGTAGTTGATTTGAGAGGAGTTTCAAAGCTAATATAAAGAGGGATGGGAGAGTGGCTCACCTTGCTTAACCCTCTACTAGCATGGAAGAATCCATGTGATTTTCAATTATGGAGGATTTTATAATGGTTGTTCTCAAAAAATTCTTTGAATTAGGATGTAAAATTCATTTGAAAAATCTCTTTTTTAAGTGTTATGAGGATGAAGCTCTAGCTAATAGTATCAAAAGCTTTTTTTGAGATTGATTTTCATGATCACATTCCCTCCTTTTCCTTTTTTTTATCAATGTCCTTGTCTTATGAGAAGTATATATTGTCAATTATATTCCTTCCTTTCATGCAAGCTACGATTTGGGGAGATAAGGAATGAGAAAAATTTTCAATTATATTTGCAATGATCTTACTAATAAGTTTGTTTATGATAGGAGTTAGATAGATAGGCTTGAATTTGTCCCAAGTGTGATTATCTCTTTCTTTTGAATTAAGACTACAGAGGAGGTGAAGAAAAAATTATTACTTTCGTATACTCTAAAGAAGCATTGTATAGCAACAATAACTTCAATTCTCATAATATGGCATAACCTTTGATAGAAAAGAGCAAAAAAACCATCCAGTCTAACTGCTTTGTAACCATCCATTGAATTGAGTGCATTCAAAATTTCTTCTTCCAAACAGACTAATAAGTTCTTCATTGTTGATTGATTCTTTTCAATCATAAAGAAGTTTTGGTTTGGTTGGTGGGTTGTGTTGTTTGTTGATGGCTGGTTGAGTAAGCTTGAGAAATAGTTCATACAATCCTCAATAATAATGTCTTGGTTATGAATCCATCTTCTATATGTATCTTTTATTTTGGTTATACATTTTTCTTCTCATTTTTTTAATGGAAGTGTGTGGAAGTATTTAAAGTTCTTCTCTCATTGGATGAAAATGTTTGATGAGGCTTTTGTCTAAGATTGTCTTCTTCTCTATCAATGCACAATTGAAAGTTTATCTAAAGTTGCTCTAACTAAGTTTTAAGTTCATGTGTATCTTGTGTATCCATTTCATCCATATCTTTATCAAGGTTGTTAATCTTGTTCTTAATGGATTTTATTAGATTATGAATGTTACCAAATACCTCTACATTCCATTTTCTGAGAGCTTGAATAGTTGCTTTATGTAGTAACCATAATTTGATCCAAGGGATTTTATTTTCCACACTATGCCTAGCATTCGATATGCAGTTGTTAAAGTCAGGATGCATTATCCACATATTATAGAACTTAAAAGGATGGTGGTTCTATTTGGAGATAAGGCTAAAACTTACTAGAAGTGGGGTGTGATTAGAGGCAATTCTGGCTAGGTGTTGTACCTCAGGAAAAGTATGAGTTACAAGTCGAGTTTACAAGAATTATATCAAGTCTTTCAAAAGGCTTTCCCCTTATCCAACTGAAATGACCACTAGAACCATCATCAAATTGGTTATATTCTTCAATGTATTCAACAAATTCAGAGATAATTAATAGGTTAGGTTATCTACCTCCTTTCTTCTCAACTAGGCTAGAAATCATATTGAGATCTCCTCCAATCATCCAAGGCCATATTGTGTCAGAGTTGATGTGTTTTACATCTTTCCAAAGTTCTTTCCTATGCTGTCTATTACAAGCAGAATAAATGATGGTAGCATATACACTTACATTTATATATTGAATGTAGATATGAAGATATTGGTTGGTATCAAAGAGAACTTGGATATGAAATCTTGATTTATAGAATAGCCAGACCTTGTTACTTACATTTGAATGAACGTTGAAGTAGAGAACTATTCTTTTGATTTTGGGAAAGTTGTGAGTGCTAACTATTGGTTCTGAAATAGAAAGGTGTTCAAGGTTATTGTGTCTTATAAGATTTTGGAGTCTATTAGTGGCATTAGCCTTGTCAATACCTCTAATATTCCATATCAAGAGATTCAACATGAGGGAGGAGGTTTTCCCCTAGAGGGTCGTTTGGATGACCCTTCTCCAAATGACTATTCTTTTGTCATTTGATTTTAACTTGCTAGAAAGCTTTTAGTTCTTCAATGCTTTTCTAGTTTTACCTTTTGTTCTTGTGGATTTTCCATTCCTCCATGGCTATATTAAGTATATTATCATAATGTTCTTCCTCTAATTTCTCTCTTTGTGAGTTTAATTCTTCTTCCTTCTCACTAGTCAAGGCTAAAGTTATCAGCTATTGCGGCTTGTTTTTGTTCTCAAATACATTTTGGTGCATTAGATCAGATGTAGTTTGTTTAGTGATGCCAATTGTAGAACTATCTTAACCATGGATGCATTGTACTTGGTGTAATTGATGGTAGAATTCAATAGGTTATTCATACTTTGTTGTTCACTATAAACTAGAATTATAGGTGCTAGTTATGTGTTGGCTAGTGGAATTCCATCTTCATTGAAGGTCTCATTAAACTGATTTATGTTTGTTTGAAATAAAAAAATTTATCTCTTTGATATTGTTGTATTAAGTAGTTACTGATTGGGGGTATTCTCCATGTTTTCCCCTAGATTGTTGTAAGGAAGAGCTAAAAATGTGTTACTAGCTTAAATTAGGAAGTTGAGTTAACCCAAGACAATGACCTTTATTCAAATACCAAATTAGACTTTGAAAGGATAAATTCTAGCCATTTCTTTGCACATGAGCTATTGTTTTAGCATTAAAAGAAATGAAAGAAAGTCATGGAAAGAGAATGGAAAACAAGGAAAAAGATACAAACTTCCAAAAAAGCAAAGTACCTTCACATCTCCTTTTATCACTCCACTTACTTGACTTTGGGGTGATCTCAATAACTCAACCAACTCACTCAATGAATCCCAAGCCAATCCCAACTAGTTGTCCACCACCCAAATCATTATTAATGGTGCTTTTTAGCCACCATTAAAGGGAGAAGGAGAGAATCTTTGTAAGCTCTCCTTTTGGCATCCTACACCTTCACTATCACCTAAGAAGTTAAACTTCCCTTATTTTTCACACAAAAACACCAAAATTAATTAAACTTTATTCAAGGGTGGTGACACTTTGTAGTTGGAGCAATTCAAAAAGGAGACAAGTAGCAAATAAATCCAAAGGTTCATCTCAACTTAAAGAATGATTTTAAATCAAAAAATCATTTAACATTGGCTTGAGTGAGATAAATTTTAAATCTAATAGTCAGGTATTGGAGTTTTGTGAATAAAGTTCTCACAAAACTAAGAAATAAACTTAGATCCCACTTGCCTTTCAATTTTAGTGATTTCATGCAAAAAATGGAATATTTGGGAAGAAAACCACCATTAGGGGAAAAATTTGTCGACCCCTCCCCTTAGTTCTCAATGGCTTTGAAGAAGAAAAGCTATGGGGCATCCATCCTAGTTGATTCGGATGGACGAACATGATTAGATCCTCCAAAAATAGATTTAAACTAGATATAATCTAGATTGTTAGATCTTTCATTGAACGGTCTAGGTCAAATCTATTTCCTTCCCAGTCCATGTTAGCTCCATGTGGTCAAATCATACATTGATAGATATAAATGAAACCCAATCAACTTTGACTGGTTTAAGTAAAAAAATAGGGGGATTTTTGGATTTAAAATTGTAGAATAATCTAATGAACTTAAAATCTTCAAATTTTGTTGGGTATTTTGAGACTAGTTTATATATTATCAAAAAAGATAATTCTTTAATTCATCCCAAAATTCTAATTCAATTAAAGTAAAAAATTTTAAGGATGGAAACTAGTGATAATCCCTACCTACTATAAAATATTCAAGTCAAATGGGCTTCTAGATTAAGGTTTATAAATTTTTAAATTTTATTATCTAATTTTGAGTAAATAATTAATTATAATTGAAATTATATGAACTCATCAAAATATTTCAAGTCACAATAATAAATATCAAGAAATATAAAAAAATATTTAAGCTCTCTAAATTACTGAAGTTCTCAACTACATTAACTTAGAGATTAATTAAAACTCAGTTAAATAACTTAATTTTGCTAAATCTATAAATTTATAAAAAATTAAATAGCTAAAAGAAATACAAATAACTCCTCTCTCAATTCACAATCTATTGAGGAATCAAACAAAATTTAAATATCAAAATATTATTAGATATTTTGGCATTAATTTAGAAACTATTAGAAATGATAATTCTTTAATTACTCACAAAATATAAACCCAATTGAACTAAAATTTTAGGATATATACTTGTTGTAAATATCTAATTTATATATATATATACATTTCAAGACAATCAAAGCCCTAGTCCAATAGGAATCATTTTTTAGACATCTTAAGGTTAATTAAATTAAATAATTAGTATAAAACTATAAAAATTACAAAAATACATTAGAGTGTCTGAAAACATTTTCAATAACATTAGAGAGCTTAACAAAATTAATTAAAGACTCTAGATTTGACTAAATCACAAAATTACTTAATTACGGCTTCATAGTGCATTAAAATTCAATGAATTGAATTAATTAAGTCAAAAATTTATTAGTTCATAGAAATTCAACAATTAAGCCAAACAATATAAATAATCATTTTCTATATTCATATTTAAGAGAAAAAATTTAACAAAATTAAAAGCTTTAAATTTTATGAAATATTTTGGCTTTAATTTAGATATTATCAATAAAGATAATTTTTAACTTAGGCCCAAAATACAAACTCAATTGAATTAAAATTTTGAGGTAGAAACTTTATGCAAATATCGATTTACCATAAAGATTTCAAGTCAGTCAATGCACTAGATTGAGAGTTGTAATTTTTTAGATATATCATAGATATTTAAATAAAATAATTAATATAAAATTCATGAAATCGTAAAAATACACTAAAATGATTTAAAACATCTTAATAACATCAGAGACTTTTAGGAATTTATTGACTTAATGAGCCCCACCTATAAGATTGATTTCGATCATAACAAACACATGTTCAAATACTACTAATCAAGTTAAATTCAAGAGTTGAAGGACTTCGTTTATGATATTTAATTAGCTTCTCATTAGCTTGAATGCACACATTTGATTCATATTCTGAGTTATATCTTAAATAATTTTGTAAAAGGGTAACTATGTTTATTTTCAAAGTATGGACTCAAATGTGGATTTGCATCCCTCTACTTTCCAAATATTATAACTATTAAATATCTATGTTAATTTAGAAAGATAAAGATTTTAATCATGTGTATGTTCAATGAAATATTATGGTATATTTTGTTTAAACCCACAATCATAGGGCTACTAGTTTGAAGGAAGTTTTACCTCTCATCATTTGGTATAAAATGGCAAGTACCTATGGAAATGCGAAGAAGTATACATGTATATTTTGTTTTTTTAGATACAAATGCAAGCATAGATATATGTCATATCTAAATACTTAAATCACTTCAATATAAATATATATACATGTGTATATATGTAGGTATGTTTGGAATTATCTTTTCTAAAGCTCTAATATATATATACATAAATGATTTTCAAAATGAATATAAGATACTTTCCAACATAATAAAATTAAAAGATATTTTTAAAGAATGATATTAAATGAGAGCATAATGAATATCATAGAATTCTTAAGTTATTTTTTTTAATTCCAAGAAATGATTAATAAGGATTATAATGTTATTTAATCTTAATACTAAAATTAAGATCTAATTAAAATACAAAATTTTATTAAATCAACTAAAATTAATAAAATTCATCTATTTGATTTCATTAAGAGTAGTGTGTGGGAAACATTTATGACACCACAAAGATTTTAGGAATTTCTTATTTAGGTAATTAAATACATCATTAAGGAATAAATATATTATCTTGAAAGATAAATATGTTATCCTATAATGGATTTCAAGTACTTAAAAAGGACTCCTAAGCCTAATGGGTCTTTTAATATTCCATATATTTTTCTCTTAAATTTTTAGAGAAAAGTAGGACAAGGTTTATTTTATGCCAAGTTGTAGTTCCTTATAAGGGTAAGCCCCTATAATTACATCCTAAGAAGATAGGAAATTCTTCTATGAACACTCTCAATAAATAAATAGATTTTTATTTTTATGGATTTCAAATCTTGTCTTAAATGGATGTTGAATTTAGAATTTTAATAAGGAACACTTCAAAGGGAAAGGCTTCTTTAAAGAGGCCAATTGAGATTGAGTAGGAAATGCTTATAGATAATGGGATACTCAGTAAGCATTTCAACTATCCTATTATTAGTCTTTACATTTTTGAGAACAAATTTAATGAAATTCTAAATAGGCATTTTATTAGAAATTAGGAACTTAGATTCTAATAGTATACGACTATAAAAATGCCTTGTGGTTGAAGACTTATTCTAATAGGATGCTTCGAACCATATGCCTATAAATTCTTCTAACATAAGTTAAAGGCTCAACCTAATATAAATTTATTGAGAATTATTAGCTCTTTTCCTACCATAGGAAAATGAACCTATCATTGACTCTTTTGGACTTATAACCTAAGTGGAAAGGTTACCGGCTAACACCACCTAAGTGATTTTAAAAACTATGAGTCCAATCTTATGTATGAAAAATGGTTAAGTTATTGAATTTAGAAATGATTCTAAGAACTTAACTTACTCACTATCCCTAAGATAATGTTTGGCATGTTATGCACCTAACTAATGTAATAAATTTTTACTTTTATATATTTGACTCACAATTCATTTTAGATACTTTGGGTATGCGTTTGTGCTACGATATGCAGTTAGAAATGGTCTTGGGCTAAATCAAAATAAGAAATCACATTTTCCCTAAGAAGGGTGGTCATTCTCAAAGGTTAGATGCCCCTTATGTGCAATCAGTGAAGCACTTAATTCAAGGAGAATGAATAATATGCTCTCACGGTTCACAAAATCTATTTTTTTTCTAAATATTTTTATGTTATTCCTAGGGATTTCAATTAACTTGAGGTTATGAATTTTTATTTTATAATTGAGTTATTTAGTTTTTCTCGGAGCCTAACGTTCCAGGCATTTCATCATAGAGCACAACACAAAAAGAAACCTGAAAAGGATACATTTGTATTACCCCAAAATAAATCAAGCCAATTTAAATTAATAAAATAGGCCAATGTGCGTACTATTATACACCCAAGAAGAAAGCAAAATGGGATGAGCTCTACCCTCATATAGCGACCTTCTAAAAGTTTTGATCTATAGGGGGTCTTCTTATAGGATCATCACCTTTTTCAGAGTCCTCCACATACTTCACTGGAGATAACCAACTGGTAAAGTAGACTCTACAATTCTTATATCCCATGGATCCTAACTTAATTCTAGGCGCATTACATTTTAAAATATTAAAAATAAATTTATAATCCCTCCAAAATAAGTGTTAATAAATACACACAACATACCTTTATATTTAAAATATACAAGCTTAGCATTAGTTGTTCGCAAGGCCATCTATCTTATTAGGCTATGCTTAAGCATTTAAGAAACACTAAGCAAACAACATTTATTTTATATTTATTATAGTAGCCCATTTAAGTATAACCTCCTGCAAAAAATAGCATTAGCCTAAAAGAATGCCTAAACATCCATACTAGCGGGCCAACAATCCTATTCATCCAGTCTAAAATAATACACCACAATAAGAAAAAGCATCATATTATCCCACACCACAAAACATCATAGATCATCGATCTAATGAAAATCCAGGGTCAATGACCAAGCATTCTGGTGTATCAAAAGAAGGGCTTGTCAGGTATGATTGTACTAGGCTTTTGTTTAAACTCAATTTAAAGTTTTGGTTTAGTTTACAATTTAATCTTTTACTTTTTATAATCTTATTTCATAGGTATGTGCCATTGTTAAACAAAGGTTCGAGGTATCAAGACATCCTTCAGACTAATAGCCTTGTGACTTCGGGTGTCCAAATTATATATAATATGATAACTAGTTATGAATGTTTTTGTATCATTTGGTTTATTTTATTTTATTTTTAGAATTTTTTTAATTTATCATGAAAATTTAAATTTAAAATTATTTGATGATTTCATCAGTTTATTTTCATTATAGGTTTATTTTTATGTTGGTTGAAATTTAAGTTTTAAAGAATGAAGAATAAAATAAATTTCACTTTGAGAACCCACTATATTCAATCATTCTACATCCTAGTTTAATGAGATTTTCATCCATTTTATGGGTCAAACTAAGATCTAATAAGTATCTTAATCAACCACTTTTGAATTCATTTGAATGATTTATTTTAGGTTGTGTTTGATTTGAATAATGTTTTAATTTTCTTTTAAGGTTAGAGTTTATGTAATGTAATGTTATTAAGATTTGGAGACTTCATTCTTATTACCTTTCTTTTGTCTTGATTAATTTTTTCTTTAGTTTCTCTATTACCTTTAATTAAAATTCAAAATGTTTCTTTAAGTCTAAATTAAAAGTCTATCTTGTCATAATTTTATTTAATTTCCATTTTAATTTAATTTGATATCAAATGATTTGATTCATTTATATTTTATTTTAATTAATTTTTATATTATTTAAGATGTATATAGTTTCAAAATTTAAACTTATATTTATCCTTATGCTCCTTATGATTTGATTAAATTTTCTTAATTTAATTTATGGACTTTGTTATATAATCTATAATTAAGATTTAAGGGGTTTCCTTAAATCTTAATTAAGAGTTTAATCATATATAATGATTTAATTTAATTTGATGTTTACTTTTAAGTTCTTCTTGGTTTTAAGTGATTACATTTATTTATTTTTTGCCATTTACCTTTTAAGTTTTATAAGATGTGTATAGTTTCATAGAATGGGTTTCTTTTAATTATTGAATGTTCATTTAATTGCATATGTTATTTAATTTATTATAGTTGATTTCATTTATTTGTTTCATTAATGTTTAGTTTCATTTGACGTAAATGAGTTAACTTAGTCAATGTAAGTTGATTTTTATTTCATACTTAATTTTATGTTTTGATTTCATGACTTAGCATTTATGCAATCCATTATAATTCAATTTCATAATTTTAAGATAATTCATTAACCTTAGAATTTTTAATTTATAATTTAATTTGGTTTTAATTGATTATTATACATTAAAAATTTATTATTTTATTGAATCTTTAAAAGTAAAGTTTGTTTAGTAATCATAACCTTAGAAAATGAGCTACTTTGGGCACCAATCCAAACTTAGGCCATTTCAAACTTCTAGGTTATTTAGATTTAGTTAATTTGATTAATCATTTTTATTTGTATTCTGAATTACATTATTCATTAAAATTAAAACAATTTAAGTAATCTCAATATTAAAATGCTATATTTGGGTATGAAATTCAGAGGTTGATTAACATTGATTTTAATTAAATAATTATTTTATTATAATTTTATTAATTTAATAAATCAAGATTTAGTTAATTTATTATATTGTTAATTATTCTCTAAGCCTTAAATTCATAATTAATTAAATTCCTTAACTTGATGATTAAGTAATTTTCGAGTATTATGTTGTTATTGAAGATGTTTTGAATTGGTTTCATAAAATTTTATAATTTCTATAATTTTTGATTTATTATTTCATTTAAATTGACCTAAGGATTGAAAATTCTACAACATATGATCGAGAGGTTATTATGAAATATTTATGAAAATTTGTGCTTCTTACTAATTTAATCTACCTAAAGTTTCATCTTAATAAGATGTATATTTTAAAACTACTTAAGGATTTAAGTATTTCAATAAAACCTAAATTAAGCCATAATTGTAGGTTTTTAATTTTCCTTGATTCCTCTTTGGAAGATAAATCCATCGATGATTTATTTAAAATTTTTGAAGTTTGGTTGAATTATTATGATATTTCAAAGTTTAGATTAAATATTAGATTTAATTAATCCATTTAATTACTTAATTATGTTATTTTGAGGTTTATTAGGTCCAAGAGAGGTTTAATATTTTATTATGTTCATTAATGTATATTATAATGTTTGGGATTGATTCTATGCATTTTTCTTAATTGTTTTGAGCTATTATAATTTTAATTTATTAAATTTAGGTTTTAGGACTAAAAATTTCGAATTCATTAATTTGATACTAAATAAATTCCCAAATTTTACTCAAAGGTGTATTTTACCCTCAATTTCAATTCCCCAAAGTTTAATTTTAATTACATTTATATTTTGGGTTTCATTTAAGTTCAATTATTTTTATTAAATCTAAATTAACCCAAAAAAATATATAATAAAATTATGGAATTTTTAATGAATTCCTCTCATCAAGATGAATCCATAGAGTCCTTATTTACATTTTTTTGTTGAGTATTTTATTTTTTATAATTTTTAGAAATTTTACCCTTTTTTTAGTATTTTTTAAACTCAAAAAATCCTTATTTTAAATAGTCAATGCCACATGTCATTAATGTTGCACCACTTTACACATGGTGACGCTTGATTCAGTCACACAGGATCTACATGCATCCTACGTTATTTGGGATGTGGGATGATCATCTAGTAGTTAAAGATCGATGACCTTAGATCGCCCCATGGTTTCTTTGAAGATGATTAATCAAGCAATAAATCATGAACGTTCATTCCATATAGAATGAACGGATGGTTGTGATTTCATATTCTCCATTTGCGAGGAAGCAGGTCCGCCATAGCTAATCGATCTATGCAATGAAATCACATGATTATGATTGCAAAATTATCAAGAAGTGGTTTTAAAGATCTATACAATTTGATAAATCCTAGGGTTTACTTCACTTCATAAATGACAAATTCCATGAAAAAGGGGTTAGCTCCCTTACTCAGGCGCCGAAATCAATGGTGGTTTGTATTTCAAAACCATTCAAGGAGGTGATACAAAACTTTTGGAGGAAGAATCAGACTTACCTCTTTGGATCAAAGTGGAGATGGATGTCCACCGGCTCATAGGAATTTGGAGTGGGTGCAATTGGGAGCTTGAGGAGGGGAAGGTATGTTTGGGTTCAATTTCACTTGGAGAAGGTGATGGAGAGAGAGAGAGAGAGAAAAAAATTTATTCTTCTTCTCCTTTTTTAAGTTTGGCCTAGAGCTACTTCATTGGATTTCAATGGAGGTCCATAATGTAATTGAACTCTAATGATGGGGCTAAAGATGATGATATGGTCAAACATTTTTTTAATATCTTTTCATTTAAACTTAATTTAATTTATTTCATTTATTGGATTAGATTTATATTTGAGTTTCAATTGTTTTTTTTTTTAATGATTTATGATATTCTTAATTAATTAATTCTATTTAATTTGAAATTAAATTTTATTTCTTCACAAATGAACCCATCTTAGATTATGTTAGGTCTAATTAATTTCAATTGGTTCATTTGGTATAATTAAAGTGTAAGTGGATTTAAATTATATTTGGGGTGATTTAATTTAATTGATTTGATTATTTTAAGATTAATTTTGAAGTTAACCCACCTTAACCAAATT